>APFE031715739.1:0-28872 GCA_000404065.3 Pinus taeda | reverse complement strand
CATCCCCACCTTCATCTGAGGTGGTTTTCGCCTCTACAGAAGGAGCCTCATCATATCCCTTTCCTTTGTTAGGAGCTTTAGATTTACAGTCCCTTTTGTAGTGCCCTTCCTTTCCACATTTCCAGCACACCACCTTTACAAGTTTTCCTAGAGATTTAGATCTCCCACTCAATGACTTCTTTTTGTTTCTGTTCTAGGTTCGTCCTCGTACAGACAAGGCATCACCATTTTGGCTCTCCATATTTTTTTTTCTCATCTCCTCCATCAGCAAGGATGAGACTATTTCATCAAAATGCAAGGCAGTTGCATTGCTACCTATTGCAATAACCAGACTATCCCACGAATCTGGTAGAGAACACAACAAACTGATGCACTTATCTTCATCTGAAATTTTAATATCAACAGATGATAACTGACTTACCACAGTATTAAACGCATTCAGATGCTCTGTCACCAAGTCTCCATCTTTCATCCTTGGGTTATACAGCTTTTTCCGCAGGAATAGTTTATTCACCAGAGACTTAGATTGGTACAAAGTCCCTAACTTGTCCCACAGAGCCTTCGCCGTAGCTTCCGCTGATACATTCAACAATACCGAATCTGAGACACACAATCGTATTGCGCTCTTTTCCTTCCGATCCAACTTCTTCCATTCTTCATCGGTCACTCACGTTGGTTTAGTACCCAGATCTACCGCGATCCACTGATCTTTATCCACCAACAAATCCTCCATCTTGAGTTTCCATAACTCAAAACTCTAACCATTGAACTTCTTAATATCTATCTTTCCGCTACTCGCCATCTTCTTTCACCACTAGAATCGATCTCACAGATCTCCCATTGAATAGGGTCTACCACAGGCCCGAGAAAACCCCTCAGCAACAAAGGCGTCCCCTTGAAGCCAAAACAGCTCTCATACCAAATGTAGGTTTTAACCCTGTACAGAAATTACCTGCATACGAATTCTAAATCACAGGAAAAATAAAAATGCGAGAGCATAACACATAAAACACATATACACAGAGATTTCCCACTGGATCTCAAAACCGAGACTACCAGCTTGATTTTTCATTATGTTCCTTTCAATGTTACAATACATATTTATACATGCCGAAGCATCCAATACCATGGACCAAAAAACCATCGATCCAATACCATGGACCGAAAACCATCGCGTCCAAAAAACATGTGCGAAAATCATGCACAAAACCATAGGTGGGTCCGCCCAACCTAACATAGGGTCCAAAACCAAAATTTTCCGGGGCGCTGCCCCGGACCCCATAAAGTGGGGTTATGGGTACCCCTCAAACCCCCTGTTAACTATGTGGAAATAATATAACACAACCCAACAACCATGGGGCAAAACCATCGAAAACCAATACAATGGATCCAAACCGGGGTTTAGTAATTTAGATCTTATACCACGGACCAAAACCATAGGATAATGAACGACGGGCTAAATACCAAGGGCCAAACATAAGAAACCCCATGTGAGCGCGCTTCTCTACATTGGAGTGAGTGAACTGGGGGACCACACCTTTTGAACGGAGCATCTGTGGGTATGACCGCACTTCTGGGTCGGTGTACCTGCGGGTCTGCACCTTTTGAACGATGCACGTGCGAACCCCTTGTTTCCATCATTTCGAGAGCTTGAACAGAATTTTGCCACTTGAGTGAGTTGCCATCAAGTACAACACCTGAGCCATAGCGCCAAACCTGAATCATAATGCCAACAATCTCCCCTTTTGGACTTGATGGCAACCCCACGATCTTCAAGGTCATTCTCCCCCTTTGGCATCAAGGGAAAAGGGTTATGCTCCCCCTGAGAACATGCTTAAGTCTTTGCACTACTGATCATGCTCCCCCTGACTATAGACCAGATCTGCAAAAGAAAAATTTCGTCAAGAAGAACCATAATCCACCATACACCATAAATGAATGTGAAAGAGATAGAGACATATTAGCAGCAATATGCAGATCAACATCCATGTTCTCCTTCTGTACATTCTTCTTCAAGATCTTCTACCATAATGCCAACAATGCATTATATATGCTCCCCCTGAACTTGTGCCATTCGATCTTCGACCAATTCATAAACTAGCAAATGTACGCATATACCCCATATGAAACTCGCGTACAACCAACAATCTCTGAAATAGATGAGATTCAACAACAAGATGATGCATCAACTACCCCCAGCTTTTTCCTGAGGTATTCAAAGGTCTCCCTGGGCAATGGTTTGGTGAGTATATCAGCGACTTGTTCCATAGAAGGAACATACTCCAACTTGACCTTTTTTTCAAGCACTTGTTCCCTGAGAAAGTGATACTTGATCAGTATGTGTTTGGTCTTTGAATGCATGACTGGATTCTTTGAAATGTTGATTGCACTTGTACTATCACATAAGATGGAGATAGGTGGTGTACAAGTGATTTGAAAATCCTGCAAGGTCTGCATCATCCAAAGAAGTTGAGTGTAGCAAGATGCAGCAGCCACATATTCCGCTTCAGCTGTAGATAAAGCAATCTAACTTTGTTTCTTGCTGAACCAAGATACTAATCTGGAACCCATAGAGAATGCACCACCACTTGTGCTCTTCCTGTCATCCATGCTTCCAGCCCAATCTGCATCTGTATAAGCATGAAGAGTGAGATCTGTATCTCTTGGATAGCATAAGCCATAGTTTTGAGTTCCTTGAAGATACTTGAAAATTCTGTTTACTGCCTGAAGATGGGTTTCCTTAGGATTTGCCTGAAATCTTCCGACTATTCCCACTGCATGCATAATGTCTGGTCGGGTACCTGTCAAATAAAGTAGACTTCCAATCATGGATCTATAGGTTGGTTGATGCACTTCTGCTGATTCATCATTTGCACTGAGACTGCATCCTGTAACCATAGGGGTACATACTGGTTTTGAATCTTCCATGCCATACTTCTTTAGAATTTGCTTGAGGTACTTGGTTTGAGATAAGAAGATACCGCCTTCATTTTGTTGGATTTGCAATCCAAGAAAATATGTCAGTTCTCCAAGCAAAGACATTTCGAATTCTTTTTGCATCACCAAGGCAAAGCTTTGAATCATAGCTTCTTCATTGCTGCCAAAGATAATATCATCTACATACACAACAAGTATTAACAATTTGTCATTTTCAATTTTTATATAAAGATTGCTATCTACTGATCCTTTTGAGAATCCTTGTTGATGAAGATATTTTTCCAAACGATAGTACCAAGCCCTTGGAGCCTGTTTAAGACCATAGAGAGCCTTTTTTAGTCTGCAAACAAGATTTGGATCATTCCCAAGAATGAAACCATCTGGTTGCTCAATGTACACTTCTTCTTCTAAGTCTCCATTCAGAAAGGCTGATTTCACGTCCATTTGAAATACTTTGAACTGCTGAAAGCTTGAGAGAGCGAGGAACATTCGGATGGCCTCAAGTCTAGCAACGGGAGCAAAAGTTTCTTCAAAGTCTATTCCTTCTTGTTGAGCATACCCTTTACAGACAAGTCTAGCCTTGTTTCTAATAACTTCCCCATTTTCATTCAACTTATTCTTGAAGATCCATTTTGTTCCTATGACATTCTTATCTTTTGGTCTAGGAACCAATTCCCAGGTGTTGTTCTTTTCGATCTGCTCAAGTTCTTCATCCATTGCCTTGACCCAGCATTCATCTTTGCATGCCTCTCTTACATTTTGTGGTTCAGTGGAGGAGAGTAATGCCAAATAGCTTGAAGCTTCAACAATTTTTCTTCTTATTTGTATGCCTACCTCCTTTTGCCCCAAAATTTGTGACTCTGGATGATTCTTTTGAACATACATGGAAGGAGTCTTTTCTTCTATCCTTATCTATTCCTCTAGCTCCTCATGGGTTTCTTCTTCATCATCAGTTTGATTTTGAGGGTAGTCTTCATCCTCTTCGATATTTTCATAATTTACTTGCCTAGGAATGTATCCTTTTTCATCAACCACTACATCAATGCTATCAACAATTCTTTCAAGTCTTTTATTGTAACACTTATATGCTTTGTTGTGGGGAGAATAACCAAGGAGAATGCCTTCATCTTCTCTAGGTTCAAGTTTGCCAAGCTGTTCATCATTATTCTTAATATAGCATTTGCTTCCAAAAATTTTGAAATGCTTTGCTGAAGGAGTCTCACCATACCAGAGCTCATGAGGAGTTTGAGTGTTGTTAACACAGACATTTGTTTTGTTGAGAATAACAACCGCAGCAAATGCAACTTCACCCCAGAAGGTTGCGAGAGTTCCAGAATCATCAAGCATAGCACGAGCCATTTGCTGAACAGTTCTGTTCATCCTTTCCACCACTCCATTTTGCTGAGGAGTCCTAGCTATAGAGAATTCCCTTCTTATTCCATGTTCTTCACAGAAATTGAAAAAATTATTTGAGGTAAACTCCCCACCTCTAGCAGACCTGAGGCACTTAATTTTGTGATCTGATTCATTTTTAACCAAGGCTTTGAAAGATTTGAATTTTTCGAATGCTTCGTCCTTGTGTTTCATAAGTCCCAACCAAACCATCCTGGAGAAGTCGTCAATGAATAATATAAAGTTTTCTTCTCCTCGAGGTGACTTTGTCCTAAATTGCCCACATACATCTATATGGACTAGTTCAAGAGGCCTGCTGGCTGATCCTTCCTTCTCAGGGAAGTTAGTTCTGGTTTGCTTACCAAACTGACATGATTTGCATATGGTGTTGTCTGGAATTTTGATATCTGGAAGACCACGAACTGCTTGGTATTTGCGTGCTTTCCTTATTTGTGAAAATCTTAGATGCCCCAACCTACGGTGCCATAAACAGTGTTCATCATCCTTGCTCAAATAGCATTGTTGTTGTCCTTCTTCAAATATGTATAGGTTATTTGGATTTCTTCTGCATTTGATCACTATTTTTCCTGTATCAAGATAATGAACACTACATCCATTTGATTGAAATATTACCTCGGTTCCTTGATCACACATCTGGCTGACACTCAGTAGATTATGCTTCAAGCCATCAACATACAAAACATTTCCAGCTTTGACCTTTTCTTTCAACTGAGCAGTGCCTTTTCCTTTTATGGCTGCAGGGGTTCTCTTTCCAAAAGAAACTTTCTTTCCCTTTTCTAAAGCAGTATATGATTCAAGTTTTTCTTTATCACCTGTCATATGCTTTGAACATCCACTGTCGATGTACCATAGATTTTCTTGTCGTTCTGCATAAAAGGCTATCCCACATCTTTCTGGTTGAGGTTCCTTTATTCTCCATGTTTTGGTGCTTGAGGCTTGTTCCTTTGTTTGTCGAAACCTGCTCCTACATTCATAATCTCCATGACTGAAGTTATTACAAATAGAACATTCAATTTCATTTTCAAGCGCCGAAAAGTTGTTATAGGTCCTTTTCATAATTCCAGTCATACTTCTTTGTTTTTGAGCTTCTCTAGTCATGATTGTCTTATAGGCAACACATTGAGCTGCTTTGTGACCAAAGTTATGGTAAGAGAAACATTGGCCATTGAAGAAACTTCTGCGATTATCAAATCTACCTGCCAAATGATTGTAGTTTCTATTGTCATCCATTCTTGAAGAAAATTGAGAAGTTTTTACCTGTGGCTGGTTGTAGCTTTTGTTCACCCTTAAGATGTATTGCCCCTGGTTTACCTGGTAGTCTTTGTTTATTCTTGATGTAATTCGTCCATGTTTTACCTGGTGATCTTCATTCTTCCTTGCTGCATCAAGATAACTCTTTGAGGTGGATGCTTGAGATGTTTCCCCATTATACCCCAGACCTATCTTGATTAGTGGAGAATATTGTACATTGATAATGTCATCCAGAGCTTCAGATCCTTTAACAAATTTCAGATTAAGAGCCTTTGTTTTCTCAATTTCTTTTCTAAGGCCAACAATTTCACATTCTAACTTCTCAAGGATTTTTTCTTTTTCATCAAGTTGAAATTGCAGAGTATCAATGATCACATTCTTTTCTTCTAAACATGTCTTGAGTCTAGAAATCTCTTCATAAAAGCCATCCACATCTATAGGATCCATGTAATCATCATCTTCAAAAGCCATTAGAAGTTTATAGTTATTACCTCGTTCATCTTCATCACTATTTGATAGACCATCACTGTCTTCATGAGTGTAATAACTTTTCTTATTTGCATTCTGTTTCTTGTTCCATCTAACAGGTTCCTTCCCCTTGTCAATCTTATGAGGACATTTGGCAGCATAGTGACCTACTCTTCCACAAGCAAAACATTTGAAAGGTAACTTACCTCTGAATCTTCCAGTACCCCGTTGAAGATTTCTGACAAAATTTGATTCTTCTTCTTCTTCTGACACGTGTCCTGAATCATAGTACTCTCCTTTGCCGGAAGCCTTGAAGGCAACTACTCTCTTGTCCGATGGACCTCCTTTCCTCATTTCATAAGCAGTTAGAATTCCGTGCAGCTGTGACATTTTAAGGTTTTGTAGATTCTCCTTTTCTTCTATAGCAGAAACCTTAGATTCAAATCTAGAGGACAAAGATCTTAGAACTTTTTCAATCACAACAACCTATTTTATTTCTTCACCCAAATTTTTTCATACAATTAACAATCTCATCTACACGAAGAAAATAATTAGCCACACTTTCATCATTACACATCTTGAGACTTTCATACTGAATCCTGAGGGTTTGAAGTTTTGCTCGTTTTACCTGATCATCTCCTTCATAGCTCAAAACAATCTTGTCCCATATCTCTTTTGCGGATTTAAAGTGCATTACCTTGACAAATTTTGATTGAGATAGGCATCCTAATAGAGTATTGACTGCCTTTGCATTTGTTTCATATTTCTTCTTCTCAGCCGGATCTGTAGGATTTGCTGATGGAAAAGTATACCCTGTATCTATGATATCCTAGACTTCTGTACCAAGAGATTGAAGATAGGCAGTAACTCTTACCTTCCAATATACGAAGTTTGTTCCATCAAAAATCGGTGACCTGATTGATGCTTCTAGTTGCTCATGATGAAAGATCTTCCTTCAAGCGATCAAGCTTCTTCTGAAGGACCTGCTCTGATACCAATTGTTGGAAATAACACTGAGAGGGGGGTGAATCAGTTTTTTTAAGTCAAATATTCCTTTCTCGAAAAAAAATGATATACACTACTTTAGTTAGTAAAACCCATGTATATATGCAACTATGCAGAAGGAAACTCGTGTATACAAAGCAAACTTTTAATTTACTTTATCTTTATGATAATGATTGTTAATCTGTGTTGCAAAATCAAATAACCAGTAACCAGAGACAGTAAAATAGAGCATAAAGACAATTACACACAAGAACACAAGATATAAGGTGGAAACCCAATGTGGGTGAAAACCACCTGCTGCAATTCGTCTCTATCTTCTTTTTTAAATTAGAAACTTCTTTTACAAGTACTGGCATCCTTTTACCAGTACGCATGGCTGCAAACCTGCAGAGAGCTTACAACCCTCTCTCATTCTCCAGCTTCTCCTGGAAGGGAGCTACAACCCCCTTTAGCTCTTGCACTAGCCAAGATACTAGTACGTAGGTGCTGGCCTACAGAAGGCTACAACCTTCTCTTTCTTCCAGGGACCACGTTTCATAAATTTTCAGACTGGATCCATGAACATCAATCAATCATCAAGAATTTATCCATTAACCAATCTCCTTTTCACCAATTAGATCTGAATCAAGTAGATACTTCTCTAATAGTTGTACCCAAAACAGAGTACTAGAAACCACACACCAAAATCTGAACCCAGAACACAGTAGCAATAAACAGAAGTAGCTAGATCACAACTCAAAATATATACGCTATTTCAATAACTTGCAACATGCATGCATATGCTTCTATGTTTGGAACAACCTGCATATACGCTGTTTTCATTCACTGAACCAGCGTGTATACGTGCCTTCGCTTCACTGAACCTACGTACAAATATATAAAGGATAATTCGCTCTTTCAGATATTGAAACACTAATTAACCCAGATTATTAGTGTTATAGATCAAGCAAGCGCCACATATAACAGACCAAAATCATATAAAGATACTATCATTCAAACTTAAAGATTATGACCCATCAATAGAACTTATCCTTCTCTTTGCGCTAAGGTTCCTCCTTTATTCAGATCCAGATCTGCACCATATCCCAATTACCAGTATTCCAGCACTTTTCCAGATATTCAATAATAATTTAGATCATCCTTTGCCACATGATCTCCTTCCTCTTTTATAGTCTTAGGCCTTCCACAATACCACGGTCCAAAACCATAATAAACCAATACCATGGACCCAATATTTGGGATCAACACTTCTGACGAGGTACCATGGTCCAAAACCATAGGTTCAAATACCAAGGACTAACTACCACGGACCAAAGGTAAGTTCTCCAACATATACGCGCTTTTCTTTGCGTGAAAGTGTGTGTATACGCATACGCGCCTTTGTAACGTCTAACCCGCATGTATACGCGTCTTCATCTAGATGAACCTGCGTGTATGTCTTTTCCTTCATTCTGAAAGCCTGAACTGAGATCTGTTACCAAAGAGAGTTGCCATCAAGGACAACACCTGTGCCATGGCTCCAAACCTGTGCCATAATGCCAACATGCAAGCATGACATTGTGATCAACATGCAAAAATATGTCCAATGAACGGTCAAGAGAGGAGCTTGCAAAGACTTAACATGGGCTCATGGGATGAGCGAAGTGCTTGCAAACGTCAAGGAAAAACCCAAGAGAGGCTCTGAAATTTATTGCAGGCCACAATTTTGGAGGGTGTTGTAGCTGCTACAACACTTGGCGACACATTGGTAGAACTCCAACTTCTCTATTTCGTTCCATTGACAACACAGGTCGTTTGTCTTTCACGAAGTATTGAATCATTGTGCGGGTTACTTCAGCGTCTGCACTTACCCCATGGAAAGAAAATTTTCACCTTTCGCTAGCTCAATCAAACACAACAACACGTTTCCCTTGATCACAGTGTTTCGAAATTGATAAGGCTAGTTTGGCTCGTAAGTTAAAATTTTTCAGAGTCATGTAGGAACACACACATGCATTGCTCCACTTCCAGCGAGCTTGGTGAGTACCCTGGGGGAGTTGCATTCTTCACCGCTCTACATAGGAAGCCTTTCTCTTCTTTCGCCTTTGTATATATTTTTTTAAAGAGGACTGTGCATAGGAATATATTTATTTTTGGGGTGGAAGAGGGATCCCAACTTATTAAGAGAAAAAGAGGTTGTTCCTTCAGAGAATCATGTAAGACCTCTGACATAGGTTTGCTCGTTTAGATTTTCCCCTTCTCTGTTTCTACTAGTTGGATGAGCTCGAATACCCAAAGCAGAAGGTTGAGTTCTTGCATGGGGTTTCCTAGTGTGGACACAAGTTCATGGTTGGACCCAAGCTTCCCTTGAAGATGGCTTATATTTTACATGAAGACTTCATCAGCCGAAGGTTACGACCAAGCACAGAGAAAACAGACGCAGGACTGGCCAAGTGTTGCAGTGTCACAAGACTCTTTAGATCTCAGCCACATACTCATTCAAAAGACAAAACTCAGTAAAGGGAAACACTTATTTACGAACCCAAAAATAGTAGGATACAAAAAAAACAAAACAAAAATAGTAAGAAAAAAGAAAAACAACAAGCAACAAACAGACTATGTGCATGGCACTAGGCGTGGCCCGGCCTACTGAAAACAAAGTTTGAGATCTTGGCCACTGAAAGGAAGGTTGTCAACCCTCCGAGAAAGTGATTTCAAATGGTATGTGTGTGGGCCAAGCTTCTCTTGAACCAACATCACACTATAAGGTTCCACTACTGGAACCTCGTGGTATCCTAAAAGACCATTAACAAAAAACAAGATTCCTGCTCCAAATACTATGTGTAACATAGGTTCCGATGACGGCATGGGGTAGTTGATTTTATTCTGGAAGAAATTCAGGTTTTGGAAATGAATGCATAAGCAGATTTCCCTAGATTTCTTATGTAAAAAAATTAAATTAGAAACCCACATAAAATAACAAACTCTGCAAGTGATCCAAGCATCCAACAACTTAGTGAGTTCTTTTTGTATAAGGGGTTTAAGTAATGGATGTACTTTCCTTAATTTTTGCTGCAATGGCTTGACCCCTTCTTTGGTTGAAACCTTGTGTTGGATTATTCACCTATCATATGTACTCAGGCCATCATGTGCCCACGCGGACACATCTCGGTATTGTTTGAAAAAGTGTTCAAAAATTTGTTGCTCTTGCGTTGTGCAACATGTACCGAGACTAATGAACTCTGGATCGTGGTCTGTTCCGATATTGATCATTTCATTCATCATGGTGGAAATGTGGGTTTTGTTGTTGCTTGACCCTTGAAAGTGGTTCTGCAGGTCATTAAAACTTTTGAGAGAAACCACACCCTTGGGGATAAGGTTACCTTCCTTGTCACCAGCTGCAGCATGTAGGGACTACTTGTGCTCATCTTCATTAGCCTCTACGTTCTTGAAGGCATCAATGTTGTCCATGAAGTGCGATATCTATTGATCATCGTCAAAAATGTGTATATTATCCATGTTATCAGGGATAGAAGGTTTATACAAAATTTCAACAGTAAATCTATCCCTAAGTGATAACATGCTAGCAGCTACGTTTGCTAAGGTATCGGCAGCTGCATAACGCATTCTTGGCACATCAATGATATTGAATTATTGGAAGTTAGAGATTAGTTGCCATACCTCTTGCTGGTAAATTTTGAGATGACGTGATAAACAGTGTATGGTGCTACGTACATGCCATATCACAATTTCTGCATCACCTACCACTTTGAGCGCAACAACGTTGAGGCTAATGACCTTTTGCAAGCCCAACACAAGTGCTTCATATTCAACAATGTTGTTCATGCACTCAAACTCCAAGCTAATTGAGATCATGTGTTTCCTGTGCTTTGGGTCGATTAAGACACACCTAGATCCAAAGCCATCCTGTGTTATTGATATGTGAAAATACATGGTCCATAGCTCATCAGTACGCGAACTGTTCGAATTTCTTGTACTATTGCTATTGCTACTGCTACTAATGTTACAATGTATTGTACAAGTTTCATTTCCATCAATTGGGTAAGGAAGGAGACCTAATTACGTGTCTCGTGGGGTTGGAGATGGCTGTGGAAGATAACACCCTAGTGTTGTTTCTAAGAGAAAGTTGTCGAACTTGAGCTCTACAAAAGCCAACAGTTCATTCTCATCGTTTATGGGAGTGACGTTATGCCTCATGTATCTCTCGGATAACACCCATATTTGATTGCTTTTGCCCTTATACAGAAGCCATAAGTGTGACCAGTCTGTAGCAAAGTAACTATTCAACTTGCTAAACCAGTCTCTATTGAGTAATAAGCCATATTCTTCCAGTATGTCCACAACAACGATGTTTAGGGATTGGTGAACTTGACCATCATAAGATATTCGAATGATCACATCCCGAATTTCACCAATGGATGGTACTAATGTCCAATCGAGTTGGATGATCTGCGCGGATGTCTTGCTCCATTGCATATTGATATTCTTGGCAATGGAGAGTGCCATGATGTTGGTTGACGCACCAAAATCAACCAAATAGTTGTGAACATTGTAGTTAAAAATTTCAAGTGAAATAGAAAATGGAGGGCAAACAAAGTTTGTTTCTTCCATCTAGAGTGTGTTTAACATAGTTGTGAGTGAACCGAGAGATGTGCTTGATCCCTTATTGGTAGAGGTTGCGTTGTCCATAGATGTCTTCCATAGTGCACGAAACAGAATATCCCACTGACTTTGAATCTTAACCAACTCGAACAAACTGATGTTTGTGTGAGTTTTCTTCATGTCTTCTATGATATTGTAATCCAGAGTAGGTAGAATCACTAAGATGTCTGGGTTGAGACTGGTGTTTGTGTTTTCCGGCGGAGTGTTCTGTAGTTTTCTGCTCATGGACGTACTCTTGTCTGTTGCTCTCTTCCTGGGCTTGCTCTGTGTTTTCTTCTTTTGGAGGGGTGGTGGATCAACCTTCCTCAACAGTTCAAGCCTTTGTTTCATTTCCCTAATTGTAGGGGGAGCCCCTTGACTCCTGAGATTGTAATGACCATTTTTATTTTGGGGCTGCTTCCTTGTGTTTTTCTTCTGCACTGCTTGCGAGCACTGATACATGTTGATTACCTGCCCACTGATGGGTACCTCATCAGGTGCAACATCTTCATCATCATCTGTGTCCCTTAGATGGAACTGCATATTGGTTACTATGTTTGGAATGTGGTCACATATTGAGCCCGCAACTCATTTCCAATCCGAACAAGACCCTTCTGAGTGATCGTCTTCACAGAATGAGAAAAACTCTTCATTTGCACACTGTATATTTAGAACACTGAGTTGGAGCTCTACGTAGTTTTTTATCTATGAAGCGATTGTTATATGATGACATGCTTCCTTGTCATTGTCTGGGTGGCTGGTTGCTGGGAGATGTGTCGATTTTTCATCGTTTGAGCTTAGACACTTCTGTTGTCAATTTCTTGACAAGACGAGCAAGGGTTTCAATATCACTTTCTTCCTTGTCATTACCCGATCTGATAATGAGATCTAAGACAATTAATAAGGTATTACAGACTCATGTGCATGGATTTGTCTATGTTATTTTATGCAATGGATCGATAAGATTGCGAAATACACAGACAATGAAGTAGTAAACAAAACATAATAGACAACACATAACACAACAAATTTAATGTGGAGTTCACCCAATACTCCTGGGCTACATCTCCTAGTCCATCTTTCAGTGGTGGCCTCTCTATTATGTCTTCAAGCAGAGTTTTTAATATAGTATGAGCTTAGTTTGAGACTCAATACACAACAGGCATAACAATAAGAGTTTTCTTGAACCTCTCAAGCTTTCTTTGAGTACACAGACTCTCTGACTCACTCTTTGACTCTGCCTTAGCTCTGTCTCGACATTGCCTTCAATAATGCCTGTCTGTGGCTTTAAAGCCAATCTGGGTTTCCTATTCATTTCAGATCCTCATCTTTCAGTCTCCAGAGCCTCTGTCTGCTCGAATCCCTCTTCTATTGTTACACAATTATGGCATAATTCCTTAAGGGGAGGTGGCCACCGATTCCACAATGTAAGAGTGCCTTGGTCCCTTGAAATCCTTTGGATTCCCAAGTACGAAAGTTTTCTGTTTTACAAAGGAAAATGCATTCACAACTGTTCATTTCGGACTTCAAAATTCCTTAAATCCACTCTATTCTCCTATTGGGTCCACATGTAAGTCGCCATCGTATGTCACAATGGCCCTGCTCCAAAGCTCCCCTTTGTATTTTTGAAATATGTGAAAATTGCAAAAATGCATTAGAAATGGCTTTTCTTCGGACTTGAAACAATATAAAATAGCCTTAAGGAACGACCTTCACCCTTCACATTTCATTTAATAACGAAAATCGCGAAAATACATTGAAAATGGCTTTGTTGTGGATCTCAAATTTTATGGAAGAATATTGATAAAATCGTCGGGTCTAGTTCATCAGATCACACATATACGTGTGTATCGGTCCCGCTCCATGGTGCTGCCCCGATGCGATATCGTGATGCGATTGATCACAATCGCATATCACGATAACCCTGGTTGTTGTAAGCACTTCTGTAATCCCCGATAGCGATCCTATGATGAAATATGGGCCATCAATCTGCGTGCTTGATCGACAGTCCAAACTAACTCTACTAATTTCTGTCGCCATACATATATGTTGAGCGTCGATATCCCGTTGTCTACCTATGCCGATTGCGATTGCCGATCAGATCTAGACCATTGATCGGCCAGATCTGATGGTTGTTGTGCATTCATCTATTCCGCCTTTGATACTCTGTTTTTTTCACTAATTTCACTTGTTCTTGCCTCCCGATAGTGTTTTTCCTCATTCTAAAGGGTTTTCTCCTATGGTTTTCTTTGGTCTTTGGCATGATTTTTTGAGTTTTTCAAGACTTAAAGAGTGTTCTTGGATCCATTTGAATCACGCCTTCCCACTGAAAAAGGCTTTTGGACCACCAAAAGTTGGCTTTCAAGCATCGCTTAAGTGAGGATATAGCTGCCTCACTTGCCCAATCTCTATCCATTTGGCACTGCTGGGTTTTGAACCTTTGAGTCCAATTCTATGGTACTCCACGTCCCCTCTGCACATAATCCTTACCTTCCTGTCAAGAACTGTATCTTCCTGCAACTCATTGAGGTATTCAAGCAATAGATCATCAATGGAAGGCAATTGACTTTGCTCTTTAGGATCTTCAATTAATGAAGGTTCAAATAGTCTTAAATTTTTTGCATTTAACATTGAATAGATGTGCATGTACGCTGGAAGATCAAGGTGGAAAACGTTCTCACCTATTTTCTCAAGTACCTTAAAAGGCCCATACCTCATTAGCTTCAGCTTCTTTCCTTCACCTTGCATTCTGTCCTTGCTAATATACAGCCAGACTTGATCACCAACTTGGAAGTTGTGCTCCACTCGATGTTTATCATGCCCTACCTTGTACTTGGCTTGGCTCTTTTCTGGTTGTTCTTGCACTGCCTGGTGAATTTCTTGGATCTGTTCAATGAATCTGGTTGCTTTTTCCACATCACTATGTCCAGCAACTGCTATGTCATTTTCAAAGACAAAATCCAAGGGAGACCTTGGTATAAAACCAGAACAGGTCTCAAAAGGAGATCTTTGTTTAGAAGAATGTTTAGAACGGTTGTAAGCATGTTGAACATAACATAAATGTTCATCCCAAAGCTTGGGATGCTTGCTGCAATAACCCCTGAGCAACTGGATCACTGTCCTATTGACTACCTTTGTTTGGTCATCTGTTTATGGATGAAAGGTTGTGCTTTTCTTTAGTCCGGTGTCCATTAATTCCCACAGACTTGACCAAAACTTCCCAACAAATCGGGAGTCTCGATCATATATTATGGAAGTGGGTAACCTAAAATGCACCCAGACATGTTGAAAGAACAACTTCGCTGTTTGTTCAGCTATAATCTACTTATTACAGGGTATTAAAATACACATTTTTCTGAACCTATCCACAATAACATATAAATAGTCATGTCCCTTTCTAGATTTTGGCAATCTCCCAACAAAGTCCATGGAAATACTTTCGAAAGGACGGGAAGGGACTGGTAGTGGAGTGTACAAGCCTAGTTTTCTATTGTTGGGCTTACTTTTAGCACACATGGTACACCCTCTTACATATCTAGAAACTGTTTCATGCATTCTTGGCCAATAGTAGTATCTTTGCAGCTGTGCAACTATTTTACTTACACCAAAATGACTTGATATCAGAGAAGTATGTGCCTCCCTAATTATGTTAACTCTTTCTATTTGTGGAATGCATAGCTTTCCCAAATGATACAAGAGTTGGTCCTTGACATAGTAATCCAATTCTTATACCTTTTTTCCATTACTTAAAGTTGCATATACATCTTTAAAGTCTATACCTTGAGCGTATTGTTCAATACAGCTTTCATGCATTACTGAGTTATGATTAAGTATAGTTGATGCATTTATGATTGGTCTGGACAACATATCTGCAACTTTATTATGTATGCCCTTTTTATAATCTCATGACTAAATGAAACTGTTGTAGGAAACCCATCCACCTATAGTGTCTTGATTGTTGCAATTTAGTTTGTGAGTGCAAGCATTGAAGTGGCTGATGATCAGTATGTATAATTGTTTCTTTCCCATTAAGTAATGTTTCCACTTCTTCACACTCTAGAGTAATGCATACAATTATTTATCATATGTAGGATAATTAACTACTGTAGAATTAAACGTCTTAGAATGGTAGCATATGGGTTTACCATGTTGCATCAACACTGCTCCCACGGCATAGTCACTGGCATTTGTTTCAATCTCAAATGGTTGTTGAAGATTTGGCAATGCTAGTACTAGTGCTGTACTATTTTTTTCTTTCAAGGTGTCGAAGGCTTTTCGCTGTTTTCCTCCCCATTGAAACACCTTGTTCAATCCTGTCAAAGCATGTAAGGGAGTTGCAATTAAGGAAAACTTAGCAATAAACATTCTCCAATATTGTGCTACTCCTAAGAAGCTTCTAACTTCTGTAGTAGACTTGGGCTTAGACCAGTTTACAATGGCTGCAACCTTAGAGGGATCTATCTTCAATTCACCACTCCCTACAATATGACCCAAATAATTAAAATATGTTTTACCAAATTCACCTTTTGATAATTTAACATAGAGATTTTCTTGCTTCAAAACATCTAGAGTCTTCTTTACATGCTTTAAATGTTCTTCCCATGTTTTACTGAATACAAGAATGTCATCTAGATATACAATTACAAAATCATCAATAAAAGGTCTAAGTACATCATTCATAACTCTCATGAAAGTGGCAGGAGCATTAGTTAAGCCAAAAGGCATAACTAGACATTCATACAACCCTTGCTTCGTTTTGAAAGCAGTATTCCATGCATCTTGCTTTGCTACTCTGACCTGATGGTAACCACTACGTAGGTCCAACTTGGAAAAGTAAATAGCTTCCTTCAACCGATCCAATAGATCATCAATGCAAGGAAGGGGATAAAGATTCTTGATCGTTATTTTATTCAGTGCTTGGTAATCAATGCACATCCTCCGCGAACCATCTTTCTTCCTCACAAACATGATTGGAGATCAGCATGGTGATGTTCTTGGTCTTATGAACCCTTTCTCGAGCAGCTCCTGTACCTGCTTCTTTATTTCTGCATTCTCTAAAGCGGATAACCTGTACATTCCGATGTTAGGCAATAGAGCATCTTGCTGCAAATTAATATCATGTACAATTTCCCTTTTGGGTGGCAGATCTTTTGGTTCATGAAATAAGATATCATATTCTAAAACAACTTTTCTAAATCAGCTTGTTGTTTAGCACCACAGCCTTCGAAAAGATTGGTTTTATCAGGTTTCTTTTCCTTTACAACCATCAATAAAATTTGCTTGCATGAATTTACAATTATTTTCATCTGCCCTGAGTTTATGAGAGTATAATTATTCTTGCGTTTATGAGCTCTTATAGTATATTTGATTCCATCTCTAACGAGTTGATACTTATTAATAGCTCTATAGAAAATGGCTTTTCTATCATACAAGGGCTTCCTAAAAAAATTCCACATATATCCAAGGGGACGATATCTAACTCAACCTCATCTACAAATTCTGACCCAAAAGAGAACCTAACTTTACATTGTCTAGTCACTTGTAGTTTTGCTTTATCACATACCCAACCTAATGGATATGGCTTCTTGTGAGGTGTGGTTAGCAGTCCCAATTTCTTTACAATTGCTTCAGAAATTAAGTTTACTTGTGAGCCACTATAAAAAAAAGTATCAATCTTTTGATGCTTGGAAATAACTCTAATGTGAAAAAGCTCATGCCTTTTCCTCTCATTTTCTTCACTATCAATAGTTTGGGTAGAATTACTAGTAGATGCTTAGGAATTTTTACCTTTAATACGTGTTAGCTCTCGAGGAAACTCTCCTAGGTTGTAGCTCAGAGATGCCTGGTAACATATAATCTTCAATAGTGTTCTAGGAACTATTGGAATGGACGATAGTTTGGTTCAAGCCAGATAACCACTTCAACTCTGTTTTCACTCCAAACATGCATGAACACCCTCAGCCTACAAGGCTTTAAACCACTAATGCTCAATAGTTTGTAGATTAAGTGAATGTATGGAGAATACTTACCACACCAGTAGATGCATACATAAACATACGATGGTCAGCTACAACAAGTAACTAAAACTTGCTAATCTAATCTACCAATGTAGAAATAAGAGGACAGTTATCTAGCATTAGAAAACAAAGAAACATGGATGACTTATTCAGTAACAGATCTAATTCACCAATGAAAAGATAAGATGACAGTTATCTAGCATGAGACATAGAAGAAATAATGAATAAAATCATCCAGATGCAAGTTTAGAACAGAGGGGAGAATGGACGTTGAGCATGTAACAGCAAAAGAAGCTTGTATTATGGAAAATGAAGATGAGACGCTGCAAGGAACAGACTATCTACAGTCTCTAGAAGTTGAACCCTGATTACATCTTGCTTTCGGCTATTTATAGTTTATTTTTACAATGATCCTTAGCCGTTTAGGGATGGATATGTCTCAATCGACCACCTATTGTCATTAACTTTCTGATTGTATTCCAGGACACAATTTCCTTTCCATCACGAAAACATTAATCAATTATGGCACTGTGCTACCTGTTAGGTGGTTGGATGGATTATGGCAGTGGAGCTCCATGACTGTTTAATTCTGTTTGCTAAATCTTGCTATGTCCTTCTTCCTTCGGCCATGCTTTCTATTTATTCGGTTCAGCAGTCAGACTGTCCCTAGGCTATCAGAGCCAACCATCTTCTCCTTCGGGTAACAGATAGGGAGTGGAGTATGGAGTGCATGGATGGATGGACGTGTCGAATCAGATGGATAGAGAGGTGATAGAGCGGTGGAGGACAATTGGGGACGATCGTGAACGAGGGCCGTCGGATCGGGGGGAAATGCATGGTGGAGATCAGTGCAGGGGATTTGAGCTCGTGGTGGGAGCGGGACATGTCTGGACCATTAGATCTCAGGTGAACAGATCGGACGGTTATCAGGTGGAAGAGGCGTGCGGGTGATAACACTCGGGGGTGGTTTGGCTCGGACGGTTATGGTTTTTATCGGAAGGGAATTGGGCGGTAAGTGGTAAATGTCAGAACTTACTCGATTCCATTCAATGGACAACATGTAGTCGCGGAGGAGAGAGAGAAACCACCCTCATCGGGTGGGTACTTTTCACGCTAGTTGTCCATGCGATATGAGTGAGAGCCGTTAGATCTGGAGGGGGTGATCTAACGGTGGGGAAAGATTGAGCTCGTTTTAATGATTGGGTAAAATGCGGGTTGTCAGATCGGCGGGAAAAGATCAACAACGGAGGACACAAAGGTACGGGGTGTCCTAAGGAAATGTGCGGATGGCACGCATGGTAGAAAGGTGAGGTTTTGCGGGGGTTTTGGGTTAATTTGCTTAAGGCTAAAAAGAAAGATGGTTTTGTCAAGATGTGAGGGTTAGGTTAGGAATCGAGCAGAGAAAAATGTGGGCGGAGTAAGTCAAAAAGTGGGGTAATGGTCTGTGTGGGACCCTCTTTAAGGACAGCAAAGCAGGCCGGGTCTTTCCTTTAACCTTAAAAAATGGCAGCGTTGCATCTCAGGGCTGACACTAGCTCCTTCTAGGGATGAAAGCCTCCATGTGAGGTTTCAAGAACTATAGACCACTGCCTTTCCAATAAGATCGAAAACCAAAACTTCCTCCTAGTGTTCCATTGGGCGTGGACTCTATTTGCATAAATGAAAATTGAAAAACATATTTACAAGACCAAGGCTTTTTAGCCTTAAACGAAATAAAGTTTCAAAAACCGCCCATTTATTGGGCCATCAAAAACACCTTCCCCCTCTAGATTTTGCATAATGAAAGTGTTGTTCATCTGAACGTGTGAGATAACAAATAGTCATGTACATAAGGCATCGAATTTATCATGGTTGCCCTTCTTTTCCTTCAATGCATCCCATTTGAGAACCCAGTCACCAACCTGAAAACTGTCCATCTTTGATTTTTTATTAAAGACCTCCTTGATCTTCTTTTGATGCACTACTGACTTCTCAATCAGTTGATCTCTGATATGGTGAACTTAAATCAAGCCACTCATCCTTCTTTCCATGTCACTTTCCTCATCCTGTTCCTCTTGCAAGAATTTAGCCACAGGGAGGATCAATTGGATTGGAAAAACAACCTCAGTGCCATACACCGGCTTGAATGGAGAGCTCCCTATGGATTTCTTGGTGGTAACTCTGTCAACCCATAATGTGAACTTTAGCTTGGAGTCCCAGTTCCGTTTGTTGTCTTCCAACAGTTTTTTTATTATCCTTACCAGGATTTTATTGGATGATTTTGCCAGGTCGTTTCCTTGAGGATAATATGAGGTAGAATGCACTAATTTAATGCCCATTGATTCACACATTTCCACCAATTCCCTTGCTCTGAAAGTTGTTGCATTATCAGTAACTAGCTTGGTTTGACATCCAAATCTAGTGAAAATTTTCTCAGTTAAGAACTTCATGACAACTTGGTGATTAGCCTTCTTAGTGGGTATGGCCTCAATCCATTTGGTGAAATAGTCGGTGGCTACTAAGATCCACAGATTCTGGCCACTGGAATGTGGATTAATCTCCCCTATGAAATCTAAACCTCACTGTTGAAAGGGACCATTGGTGTGTATTGGCTTCAGGGGCAAGGATTTCAACTGTTGTCTTCTCGTAAACCTTTGGCATTTGTCACAAGAATTCACAAACAAAAACACATCAGAGAATAGAGTAGGCCAATAATACCCAGCGCTCAAGATCTTGTTGGAAAAGTGATGCCCTCCACAAATGCTGGAATGAAATTGATGCACGACTTCCATAGATTGTTCCTTGTCTAGGCATCTCAAGATGATTCCACATGGGTCCCTCCAATAAAGCAGGTTCTTATTAATACAAAACTTGGCTGCTCTAAGCTTGATGGTCCTATGTTGACTTGAGCTAAGCCCTGGAGGGACCTCTAGTTTCAACAAGAAATGAGCTATACTATAATACCACCCACAAGTAGCTAAATTCTCAGCTAATGACTGGTTTTACCTTTGTTTTTCTGTTACTTCCTCTACCTGTTGAACATCTAAATATGCACCTATGCAATTTATGTCCAACAGAATGCAATTCTCCTCAGCCATAAGCTGGGCTAGGCCTTGGCCTTTGACCAGCTTGGTGGGCTTTAATTCTATGCTGAATTAGGACATCCTTCAACATCCAGCTGTATTAGGACATCCTTTACTAAAGCTAAAGGTACATAGGCAACCACTTTGGAGTGCAGAATGTAAATTCGGAATGCCTTTAAAGACTTTATGAGAGCATAAGCATGCTTTTCGATGATGTCATACCTTAATTGAAGATCTCTCAAAGTCTTGCTGAAGAAGGCCACTGGGTGTTCTATACCTTCATTGTTTTTCTGCAGTAAGACTGCTGCAAGTGTATCATAGGAGGAAAAAGAGAAAATATAAAACTCCTTGGTGTAGTCTGGGCTGACTAAGGTGGGAGCTTCCATGATAGCTCTTTTGATGGATTTGAAAGATCTTCTTACAACCTCTGTCCATTTTATCTCTGACCCCTTCTTTAACATGGAGGTGATGTGCTTCACTAGTTCTATGAAATTTGGGATGAAACTCCTCACAAAGTTAATCTTTCCCAAAAAAGATTGAATGTCCTTTTTCAATCTTGGAATGGACAATGTCTGTATTTCTTGAACCCTTTCTGGATCAAACTTGACACCTACAGTAGAAACAATATGTCCTAAAAGTTTGCCTTCTTCTAGAGAAAACTGTGACTTCTTAGGATTCACTGAGATTCCAAACCTTCTTCACTTAAGAAACACCTTCTTTAAATGTTGCAAATGATCCTCATGACTACTGGAGAAAACTGTTATGTCATCCAGGTAGATAAGGACAAACTTGTCCTTCTCTCCCACAAAGGCTATGTCCATGGCCCTCTGAAAGGTAGCCCCAGCATTCATCAAACCAAAGGCATCTTAGAGTACATGAAAGTTCCCCTAGGAGTAGTGCAGGCAGTCTTCTCTTGATCTTCTGGATGTACAGAAACTTGGTTGTAACCTGAAAATCCATCCAAGAAAGACATGACTCTAGCCCCTGAAACTTTTTGGAGCAAATGTTCCATTTTGGGCAAAGGGTAGTTGTCTTTCTTAGAGCATTTGTTGAGATTTCTGAAGTTGACACAAAGCCTGATTTCTCCATTTCTCTTCCTTACTGCCACCAGGTTAGCTACCCACTTTAAGTATCTTAGGGGAACTATGATCTTGGAAACCAATAGTTTCTTAATCTCCTTTTCAATCAAAGGTAGTAGTAGAGGGCTGGTGGGTCTCAGCTTCTGCTTGAAATGTATGGTGTCTTTATCTAGGGGAATTTTATGTTGAATGATGTTTTTGTCATAATACTTGAGGTCACTGTATTCCCAGGCAAAGACATCAGAAAATTTCTTCATCAGGGCACAATATTTAGAACTTTGGGCAGCAGACAAGTGGGTGGACAGATTTATGTACTTGGGATGATCTGGACTCCCTATATTGTGCCTGTGGACTGCAGACTCATTCTCTTTCTGGGCAGGCTTATAAGGTACATCATTAAGATTTAACAACTTCTCTAGAGGCACCAGCCCTTTGGGTATATGGTTGCTAGGTAGTTGTACAATACTGTCTCGGCCAATTTTATTTCTCAGTTGGGACTGCTGGCATTCCTCCACGGTTTCACCATCTTGATCAATTTTCATTTCAGAGAACTCATCAATGGCTTCTATAAACCTATTGACTTCATCAACATCCTGAAAAACTTTCTAGTACTTGACATTATCGAGCAGAGATGGTCTACATTTCACTTGGATTTCATAAGTCAACTTAGGAGGCAGAGGAGGGATAAAAGTGCTAGCAGACACAACAAGGGAGTCAACCAGCTAATTTTTAGCCCTTGGGATGTATGAAATACCAAAACTATTGAATGAATCCTTGAGCTTCCATACCTCATCTCTATATGCTTTTAGCCTGGGGTGCCTCGCTTGGAATGTCTGATTCACCTGTTGAATAATAAGGTCTACATGTCCAAACACCTTCAGATGTTTGATGCCCATTTCTTTAGCAGCGTTCAAGCCTAAGATCAAAGCCTCGTACTCTACTATATTATTTGTGACTTGAAAAGTCAGCTTGAAAGATAAATGTATGCATTCTTGTGTGGGAGATATCAAAACTACACCAGTGCCTGCAGTTTCCCTAGAGCAAGCTCCATCAAAGAACATGTCCAAAATTTGTGGACCTTCTTCCTCTGTGACCTTACAAAATGGTTTCCTAAGCTGCATGGAGGCTAACTGGGATTCCTCTATTTGGAGAATACAGGCTCCAAAGATAGTGTCAACAGCATAGATGGGATGATTATTGGTATGCTTCTCATCATTGATAATATAAGCTAATTGAGCTTCCCTGTATAATCTCCTACTTTCACCTCCAAAAACTAGAATGGTAGCATAGGATAGATCATTTTGTAATGTTCCACCCAATCCTTTTATCCATCCCCTGGAAAGAAGCATGCCAAACTTTGGGGGTACATCAGCTACCAGAATATCCATCATCATGCTCTTCATAGGTATCTGAGATAGGGTGATGGCTAGGTCTTTGATTAACCCCAAAAATTTCACCTTTCTAGAATCAAAAGAAAACAAATCATGATAAGTCTTGGTGATGTCAAGGCCTAATTCATCCATGATAGCCTTTGGCATTAGATTACGGCTGGCACCTATGTCCAGCAGACAATTGTGAATGGTTTTTTCATGGATAGTCAAGGAGACATAGAATCATGGGGAATTGTCATCAAAAGGTTCAGTTGTTGGACTAAGCACAACTACAAGTTTGTCATCTTGTAAACTCACATAGTTGTTTGATGCTTGTGTGGACTTCCTCTCAAGGGCTTCAAGGATGGGTCTCTTAAAGGCTTCATTCTTTACCAGTTCCATCATAGGTATAGATATTTTTAGCTTCTGGATTTTTGATTCAAAACTAAAAGGAGAAGGGAACTTGTCAGGGCCTCTTGAGCTGGAGCTTTGAGAATGATGGGATCAGCTGCTAGTCATTTTTGCTTGTTAGCTTGTTGTTCTGCAGGGACAACCACTCTTTGGATAGGGGTTTCCTTGGCACTATTCATCTTCGACCTCAGATTGTATCTTCGCTGATCTTCAGTTTGTAGAATAGCCTCACTGTCCCGCTCTTGGCTAGTCTGGCCCCTGAGTAATGACTCTTCATACGTGGCCAAGGTCAAAAAGGAAGCACTTCCTTTTTCTTCCATGCAATGGATCTCATCATCTTCTTCAAACTGCTCCTCTTCCATGACTACATTCTAGAAAGGGGTCTTCACTCTTTGGTCTTCATTTGCATCTTTGCTCCTTTGCATGATCTACAACTGCTCATTTGCTCTTCTATATGGATTCAGATTTCTAGGAGAAAAATTATTGGGAATTCTTCCTTTCACAGGGTGTTGCTCCACTTTTAATTTGGAGATTTCAGAGGCTAGTGACTCTATCATCTTGGTCATCTTATCCTTCTTGGGGTCTGAAGATGAGGAAGATTCACCCCTATATCTCCTTCGGTCAACATATCCCTTGAGTTTCTCTACAGCCATGATGTTGGACTCTACTTCCAAGACTGCATCTTGCATGTCAACCAAAGAAGCACATCTTCTCTCCCTCAATAGTAGACAGAAGTCAGAATCAAAGGCATTGGCATAGGTGAGTTTTGCAGAGGTAGGGGTGGGTTTCACTTCAGCTGGTATCTTGTTGTACATGCGGTTAAACCTTTTATTGAAATCAGAAAGTGACTCCCCATTTTCCCTTTTCAAGTTCCCAAACTTAGTATGATAGTAGAGCAGATCTTTCTTATCCCCCCAATGCTTTAAGAAAACATCATCTAAGGCCTCAATATCTGTTATAGATCTAGGGGTCAATTCTCTGAACCATTTTCTGGTCTCTCCATCTAGGCTTTGGACAAATACCCTCATCCACACATCATCTTCACTAATGTCTAGATTATCAGCATAGCTATAAAAGGACTCAAGATGTTCTTCAACTGTAACTCCTTTAGTCCCAGTGAACTGAGGCATGTATTTTTGATATTCTTCAGTAGGCATTGCATTCAAAGGAGTGGGCAACACTAAACGTAGTAGCTATGATTCTTTCCATTTTGGTGAGTGCTTGTGGGCCTGCCATTGCTGTGGTGGATAAAAGAGTACTGGCAGTCTGAATGGTAGGGAGTTGAGGAGTGACTGACAGGGCTAAAGGAGTATGATGAATAAGAGAGGAGGTTTCCTTTGGGCTCAAAGAAAAATGTGAACCTAAAGAGTAAGGAGCTTTATGAATCTTTGAAAAATTTTCTTCACTGTTGGTGCTAGAGGCTATACTTTCAACATGTATTTGTTTTGTCACAAGCCTTTCTCGCAGAGATGTAGAATATTGTTTAGGTTTACCTGATCCTGATGCTCCTTTCTATGATATCTTCCTTTCTTTAATTATATTTTCAGGGTTAGGTACTGGGTCAGCTGGTGACTTCTGAGGATTTCTTCGAGTGTGCCGGAAAAATTGAGTTAGAACTATGATGTGGAGTCACCAAGAGGTTTGACCTCCAGTAGAGTCGCCAGATAGATGATTACAACCAAAAATGTGTCCAGAATTTGTCTATCATCAAAGTTGGATTTGTGTCATCTCCCAGGGAAGCTGAGCTTCAGTCTCCTTTCCCTGATAATGGCGCCAATTATGTTATCTCTCCAGGAAGCTCTCCTAGGTTGTAGCTTAGAGATGTCTAGTAACATATAATATTCAATAGTGTTCTAGGAACTATTGGAATGAACAATAGTTTGGTTCAAGCCAGATAACCACTTCAACTCTATTTTCACTTCAAACATGCATGAACACCCTCAGACTACAAGGCTTTAGACCACTAATGCTCAATAGTTTGCAGATTAAGTGAATGTATGGAGAATACTAACCACACCAACAGATGCATACATAAACATATGATGGCCAGCTGCAACAAGTAACTGACACTTGCTAATCTAATCTACCAACGCAGAAATAAGATGAGAGTTCTCTAGCATTAGCAAACAAAAAACATGGATGACTTATTCAGCAACAGAGCTAATTCACCAATGCAGATATAAGATGACAATTATCTAGCATGAAACATAGAAGAAATCATGAATAAAATAATCCAGATGCAAGTTTAGAACAGAGGGTAGAATGGAAGTTGAGCATGTAATAGCAAAAGAAGCTTGTATTATTGAAAATGAAGATGAGACGCTGCAAGGAACAGAATATCTACAGTCTCCAGAAGTTGAACCCTGATTACATCTTGCTTTCGGTTATTTATAGTTTATTTTTACAATGATCCTTAGCCGTTTAGTCCTGGAGATGTCTCAATTGACCACCTACTGTCATTAATTGTCTGATTGCGTTCTAGGATGCAATTTCCTTTCCATCAGGAAAACATTAATCAATTTTGGTACTGTGCTGCCTTGTTAGGTGGGTGGATGGATTATGGCAGTGGAGCTCCATGAATGTTTAATTTTGTTTGCTGAGTCATGCTATGTCCTTCTTCCTTCGGCCATGCTTTCTGTTAATTCGGTTCAATAGTCAGACTGTCCCTAGACTGTCAAATCCGACCAACTTCTCCTTCGGGTAACAGATAGGGAGTGGAGTATGGAGTGCATGGGTGGATGGATGTGTCGAATTGGACGGACAGAGAGGTGACAGAGCAGTGGAGGATGATTGGGGACGATCGTGAACGAGGGTCGTTGGATGGGGGGAAATGCATGGTGGAGATCATGTGCAGGGGGTTTGAGGTCGTGGTGGGAGTGGGTCATGTCCAGACCATTAGATCTCAGGTGGACAGATCGGATGGTTATCAGGTGGAAGAGGTGCATGGGTGATAACACCCAGGGGTGGTTTGGCTCGGGCGGTTATGGTTTTTATCGAAAGGGCATTGGGCGGTAAGTGGTAAATGTCAGAACTTTCTCGATTCCATTCAATGGATGACACGTAGCGGTAGAGGAGAGAGAGAAACTGCCCTCATCGGGTGGGTACTTTTCGCGCTAGTTGTCCGTGCGATATGAGTGAGAGCTGTTAGATCTGGCGGGGGTGATCTAACGATGGGAAATATTGAGCTCATTTCAATGATCAGGTAAAATGCGGGCCATCAGATCGGCGGGGAAAGATCAACGATGGAGGACGTGGAGGTATGGGGTGTCCTTAGGAAATGTGTGGATAGCGCGCATGGCAGAAAGGTGAGGTTTTGCGGGGGTTTTGGGTTAATTTGCTTAAGGCTAAGGATAAAGAGGGTTTTGTCGGGATGTGAGGGTTAGGTGAGGAATTGAGCAGAGCGAAATGTGGGTTGAGTAAGTGAGAAAGTGGGGTAATGGTATTTGTGGGACCCTCTTTAAGGACAGCAAAGTAGGCTGGGTCTTTCCTTCAACCTTCAAAAATGGCAGCACTGCATCTCAGGGCTAACAATACCTATGGCTGTGATTGTTGTTTCATCACTTGAGTCTGACCCCAAATCTTTTTGTATAGCAGCAGCAACCTTCTTCTTCTTGCCATCGAACTTCTTGGGTTTCAGCTCCGGATGCAAATACCAGCAATGTTCATCATCATGTCCATCCTTCTTGCAGTGAGTGCATGAATATTTAGCCTTTTGTACAACATTTTCCTTCCTCTCTTTCCATTTCTTCTTTCTCTTTTCCTTATTCTTGCTCGCAGTGGGTTTTGATGATCCCCTAATCTTTGGGTTCACATTCTTGCCTCTAGCCTCGAGATGGGTAGCCGAAACAGATAGCTCATCTATGCTAGTAGGGTAAAACATGAGAATGGTGTGTCTCAAATAGCTGTGTAGGCCACCTATATATTTCAGCAAAGTTTCAGGTGATTCTAAAGAAATGCCTAGAATCAAAGCTCTTTTTCTAAATTCTTGGGTGTAGCTTTGTAAACTTTTCCCTTTTAATTGGCGAAGAGTTTGCCAACTCATCATAGCTTACTGCATATAAGCTAGTGGATAGAATTGGTTTTTAATTGCAGAAAAAATTCACTCTAGACATAAAGAATTTTACCATGCTTCTTCAAGTCAGCTTGTGTCCTGCCTTCACACCATACCAAGGCAGTTCCTCCAAGGCATAGGCTAGCCAAATGAATTTTACTCCTGTCTGAATCAATATTTTGCACCCTGCAATACACATCAATTTGTCTGATCTAGTTATCTAGCTTCTCTGCATTTAATTCTCCATCATATATTGGAAAATCGAATTTAACATCTAATTTAATCAAAGATGTTTTCTTCTTTTTATTTTTAGGGCTATCAGGAGGTGTGGATAGAGGAGCCTCTTTTCCTTTCCCTTTGCCTTCAGAATGGCCATCTATAAGAGATTCTTCTATTCCTTTGTCTTGTTTGGAAGTTGAAGAATCTTCACTTCGACCTTTCCTAAATTCGCTATACATTTCTTCTACCATGGTTCTCATGGTCATGAAACTGTCCATGAACTAAGAGTCTGATTCCAAGGGATTTTCTTCTGCCATTTTCCTCCTAGGATAGACTCTACCAATTTCTGGGTTAGTTCCAACCAGTTCTCCTTCTCCTAATTTGAGTTTTGACCTAGTTATCATTCACCAATCCAGCACAAGCTTGTCTAACCTTAGTAAGCCTAAAGCTCTGATACCACTTGATCTGATAATGAGATCTAAGACAATTAATAAGGTATTACAAATTCATGTGCATGGATTTGTCTATGTTATTTTATGCAATGGATCGATAAGATTACAAAATAAACAGACAATGAAGTAGTAAACAAAACATAATAGACAACACATAACACATCAAATTTAATGATGAGTTCACCCAATACTCCTGGGCTACATCTCCTGGTCCAGCCTTCAGTGGTGACCTCTCTATTATGTCTTCAAGCAGAGTTTTTACAATAGTATGAGCTCAGTTTGAGACTCAATACGCAACAAGCATAACAGTAAGATTTTGCTTGAACCTCTCAAGATTTCTCTAAGTACACAGACTCTCTGAATCACTCTCTGTCTCTGTCTTAGCTCTGTCTCAACACTGCATTCAATACTGCCTATCTGTTGCTCTCTATCTGTGGCTTTAAAGCCAATCTGGGCAGCCTGTTCATTTCAACTCCTCGTCTTTCAGTCTCCTTGG
>APFE031715736.1:0-22565 GCA_000404065.3 Pinus taeda | reverse complement strand
ATATATATAGATATCCTTGGATCTTTCTATTATTGTATACTCCTTTCTTTTATGTGGCCTCTGAGCCTTGTTGCTTTTGATCTATTCTCTCTTGGTTGGGATTTTTCTTTGGTTCCTTCTCCATCTTCTAGTTCAATTGGCTATCTAGAATACGAAACATTGTCATGGTACCCTTCCCATTTCTCTCAATGAATTTCTCCTCGTTTCATTGTGCTCAATTTTTTTCTTTTTATTGTCTAACCCTTTCCTCTATAAAGTTCCCACTTTTGCTCCACTCACTCTTAGTTGGGATTTTTTTCTATTCTCTTCTCCATCTTCTAGATCTATTCGTTACCCAAAATCCAAATTATTGACATGGATCCCATCCCTTGATATTTTTTATGATAAAATTTATACTTGCTTTAAGCTCCTTCATATTCAATTTCCTTAGCTCCCAAGCTTGCCTTTGTTTAGGGTCTTCCTTCCCTTCTCTCTAGTCATTCATCAAGATCTCTCCCTTTTAGGTACCACATCTATTGTTGAGTCTCCCTTCAGAGTGTCATGTCATCATGCTAAGAGTAAGAGGGACATAGCATACTTTTGGGAATAGGGAGGCTCTTGCACCTAATAGATGGTGGAGAACTTGGCACAAAGGTATTAGGTCAACTCCTTATGGAATCAAGGAGGAAATTTCCCACGTAGAATGTGAAATTGCTAGGGAGAGAGAATTATTAATGGGCTTCGAGGTGATGATGGAGATTGTTGACTGTGTGCTTGATATTAGACACACCAAGGGATGATACAACCAATACATGTGCATTGTTGATATATTTTGAAATCTAAATCTCCTGCTTGACAAAATCCCACTTGATTGAAATGAAGCCAAGGAGGAAATTATCCCAATATTAGATGAGCTATGACTTACCATGAAGAATCTCGGTAACAAGTTGGGTTGTGTTGAAGTTCACTTGGGCATTCCCCTAGATCCGCGATGCTCCCTCAGTAGCAAAAAATAGCCAATCATTATGGATTCCTCAAATGCTTTTGAGTCCAAATGATAGGTTCTCATATTGCTTACATTTTTCTCTTTCTTTAACTAGAAACTAGATAAGGCTATCTAGACCCTTTGTATAAATTTGGTAGTTTTGTTGAATTTTAAAACTCTTTATGTATGGATGCTCTGGAAACTACGGTTATGTCATTAGTCTAGCTTCCCTAGTGGAAAAATAGGAAAAATACCAAAACTTCTCTAATGCTCTAATGTTCCTCTTTAAATTTTAAAATAGAAGTTTTATATTACCAAAAAAAACAAAAAAGATGTGCCTATAATATTAATAAAAGTGATATTAAAAATATTATTTAATAAAAATAATTTGAAACTCTGAGAGGGAGAGTTTAATTATGGTTTTAACCAATGTATGTAAAGGAGGAGCATTAGGAAACAAAGGATGGGAGTGCTCATGGAGAACATAAATTATTTAGAGAAAAATTCAAATGATGACCATGTGGAAATGAAGAATAGAGAGGTAATCATTGCTTTCATATTCAATTCAATGATGTAAAGCAAGTGGAGGATTGATATTTTAATGGTTTGTAGATCTTATGGGAGGTCATATTCACCTACATTTCCATTTCTCCAATGCACAATAGTTAGTTCACGTTGGAATGACCATTCATGCTAGGAAGATAGAAATTTTGACACATGAGCATAGAGTTATCAAAGTACCTAGGTTGGAAGAAAGGCACTTTATCAGTTCTACCGGATCTATGCTTCTCCATTCTTCTTATTTTTTTGGTCGTGCTCTCCAAGTTTCCTATATATCTTTCTATCCTTGGTTGTTTCTCTTGTAGTTTACTCCTTTCTTTTGTGTGACCTTTTATCCTTGTTGTTTTTCATATGTTCTCCTTCGGTTGGGATTTATCTCTAGTTCATCATCTATATTATAATTTAATTGGTTATTTCGAATACAAAACATTTCCATGGTGCCCTTCCCTTTCCAAATTTCTCTCAGGGAATTTCTCCTCATTTCATTGTGCTCAATTTTTTTGATATTGTATAACCCTTTCCTCTATGCATTCTTTCCACTTTTTCCACTCGCTTTTAATTGGGATTTTTCTTTGGCCTCTTCTATAACACACCCTCCCACTCCTTAGGAGTGGAAGGTTATTCTTGGGCAGTGGAAGGTGTTACATCAAAATTTTACCTAATCTCCAAGGTCTCATTATGAAGATAGGGTTTTAGAATTCATTCCCGCACAAAGTGTTTGGAACTCACTTTAGATAACACCATCATGTCCAACTCGTCAAGAGCATTTAGATGATATAAATTTTATCTCAATTTGATTCCTGGTGTTAGTATCCTATAATTATAGGTAACTTGATTCTTCAGCTGTTTATTTAGTATTGCTCCTATGATGAAGAGATCTTGCTTGACTAAGCTCGGTTGATTTCATTTTGCCTAATCCTTCCTCACCCTGCAACACCCTTCATGCCCTGCCCTCCATTTTTTCACCCCTCCATCATTTTCATCCATTACACACATAAACAAGCTTAGGATAAAAAATAAAAAATATTAGGTTAAAATTATTTAAAGGCAATTTTTTTTTAACATTAATTAGAATAAATTAGTGTAGTTATATTAATAGAACTAGGTTAGATTTGTTTAATAATAAATTTAATTTTAATTAATTAATAATTAGTAATTAAGTTAGTAATTAGGTTAGTGTTTAGGTAGAATTTTAAAACTAAAATGAGAAATTAAAAACATAAAACAAAATACAATACAAATAAAAAATATATAAGAAACATTATAAAATAAAAACAAAACAAACAATAAACTACAAAAATTACCATAAAAATATATCATGCTCCCTCTCTTCATTTCGACCACCCCCCCCCCCCCCCCCCCCCCCCTCTTCATCACTCAAGCCATGGGGGGGTGCGAAATAGATGGTTTTGAGGAGGAGGGCCCTCCCTCACATGGTGTAGCTTCAGAAATTCAAGCCCCTCCTCCAATACCACTTACCACTCCAAGGGGGGTCCCAAATCCACTTTTCCTTCTTCAAAACTGCCCTCCAAACCTTTTTTTCTGCAGTTTTACCAATCTCTTTTTGAGAGAGATTCCAAGCAAATGGGAAGGAATTTTGGAAAACCGAGAGAGGCTTTTGTTCAGAACGAGATGAGGAACAAAAAATCTCCCAGAATTTACATAGGTGTCTTCAGTTGGGAGAATCAAATCTCTAAGTTTACCCCTATTTTCAGCAGTTCAACCCATTTTTTGTGGCAATCTATCCAAGATTTTTAGGGATTTTTGTCTATCTTTGGTTGGGGTAGTTGAATTCAACTTCCTGATCCTAGGAGAGGATCTATTCTATATATTGTAGAATTCTAATTGTAGGAAGGGCGGGGGGGATTCATTAGAAGGGAAGAGTCCCATTCTATAATGGTTCTCACTGTGTTTCAAGTGAGAGTTTGCAAAGGAATAAAAGATTAGCTATTCAGAATTCAAGAGGTGTACCAAATGGTGAAGTTTTCTCCTATTGTTATGTGTTTATCGACTATATTTATTTCTCTGTATTTCTGAATCATCAATTGTAAAACAGAAAGTGAAGACTAAGATTTGCTATTTGAGCACCTTATTTCTGGTTGTGTTACAATTTACATGTTTTCTATTGATGCCAAATCGAGGAATTCTTAATTGCTCCTAGGTTTCTGCTAACTTTCTATCTCTTTCTACCTCCTCAATCCATTTTATCTTAGAGATCCATGTAGTTCACCTAGCTTGCCCTATTTCACTCCCATTTGTTGTTTTCGCAAGTTGATCACCCCAAGCCTTTGACTCCATTGCCCAATAGCCCTCTCCCTTTCTTTCCCCACCAAACCCATTTAAAAAACCAAACTTGTGCTCATTCAATAGCCTAATATCCATTTAGTGAACAAATATAAAATCTCAAAGAGAGAGCCCTCTCTGAAGCTCGCAGGGCTAGATCCCAGCTCTAAAAGAGGTTTTGATGTTAGCTCAGTGATTTTGTTTTCACCCTCGAAATTACAGAGTGCTAAGACCTGGATCAGAAGTAATGACCATTTAAAGGCTCACCCTTTAATTCCCTACCACATTAGCATGTCATGGGATGTGGTCTATGTGGTTGTGCCACGTCATTCATAGGCCCGAGTAACTCTTGCCACATCAGCACACCTAATGCATACAAATCAACATGAGAATTTTTCCCCCTCCACACTTGGCATGACGTGATAGAAAATTTTAACATTAATAACGAGGGATATTTCCCATTACATTATCACCATCAAATACACCATTCCTCTAAGGGTAGCCTATTTCATCCCTCCGTAGTGTGCTGAAATGTGAAAATTCATGTTACTAACTGGGAAAATTTCCCATTTTGTGACCTCCGTCTACTGCAACTCCTACTATTGTAAGACATTTTAGGGGGTCTATGGTCTGGAGCAGATTTTCACCTAGCCACATCAACCTCCACATCAGTCCACGTGGCTTTTCCCTACTTAGGTGGCACCATAAAACCACCACCACATGTCCCCTAGGTGCCACATCAACCTAACCTCCACATCAACTACTCCTACTACATCTTTCTGACATCATAGTGACACAATCCTTCCATGTGGCATCCTCTGATGGTGCCACATGTCACCTAAAGACCAACCACATGGCCATCCAAAAGGGTCATTTTTTCCTGCAACCTGTCACGTTATCAGTGTGTCATGTTAGCAATCCTAACATGTCACTTGTCCTCATGGCTTCCACGTATAATTTCCCAACATATGCGGTATTTTCCACCAACTCTTGTGCCATGGTCCCATGGGACCAAGCCCCTTAGTGTAAAACCACTCTTCTACATTATAATAGATTTGTGAGGGTGTGTTTTTTGTGAAAATTTTTGTGCCTCGAGATGGGGATATCCCTATCTTGCTTTTGTGCCACAATGTTATAATGCTATATGAAGACCTTAATCCATTTAGGCATGCCATGACAATAATGATCTCGTCAAGTGATGGGAACAAATTTGTCACATGCCTTCTATCAACCACACCATTCTAATACACCCAACCTACGGAGGGAGGTGCAACATGTTGTAAATCTTCACGACAAGTGACAAAGGAATATTTGTGCATGCCCTCCATAATTAGTGCTCATTTCCCAAAGAGACCAAAACATACCACTTAGCAAGGGAGGTACAGTGCAACGTGAAACTTCACATCAATCAACAATGATATTCCCATTCCATACCACTTCCTATAGTGCTCATTTTTCAAAGCTCTTATACATATAGACTTCAAGGCTTGTTCAACCGAAATACAAGCATGTGCAAGCCATGGATAGACTTAGAGACTTTGAGGATATCCCAAGACTCAAATGAGCTTTCCTTGGATCTCATTGTGGCTTGGTACACTCCCACGATAAGAATGAAACATTACATAATTGAATACACAACACACACAATGCATAACTCATTCTTTATACCATAGAGTATATTGCTATATTAAACAAGAAAGGGAACCTTTCAAATTATAAGCATGCCAACCATTGGAGATTTTTTAATAATAGTTAACTACATGTCTTCATGTAACCAGCTAGATTTTCATGTATAGTCAAAAGCAATCATAACATCCACATCAAGCTAATGTATCCAACTTAGCTAAGAGGACATCAAGGCTCATTACCTATCAAGAACATGAAATAATTTCTAGTAACCATTCAAGCTAACATAGAGCTATTCATTATTCATTCACATACAAATATAGGTAATTAATATAGGTCCATTACACACAATCCATGGAACTTATCTAAATGGCTAGAGATGATTGGAAACCGAAGTGGGACTTCAACTCTCCACCCAACAATAGGTCAACTACAACATAGTTTTTCTTGCAGTAATCCACCCCCAAGATAAATCCACAATCTCAGTTATTTCAATCATATTCGACCGAAATAATGCTCAAATATAAGAGTATGGTATCACTTTTGAGGTGGTTTATCAGTTGTATCCTCAAGGCAAGCATTGTAGAAACATGTAGCTCATAGTCTGGGTTGTTTATCATCTTACTTGGAAAGAACTTGAGTACCTTATCATCCTTATTGGCAAGCACTCAATGGTTTATCAACCATTTTAGCAAGCATCCCAGTGTATTTCTACCCTACCTAGTGGTTTATCAACCTTCGTAGAAAGAACTAAGTGCTTTATCAGCCTCCTCAATAAGCACTTAGTGGTTTATCAACCATCTTCTTCTCAAAAAGCACCTATCACCCAAAAATATTCCCCGAGCCTTCCACTTATCCTTCCAATATTGGACACACACAAGCCAAAACTTCAATACATCAACACAAGGAATCACATCCCATCAGCGTCAACTGAATTTATCTAGCACTCGACATTCAATATTTTTCATTGCAAAATTTTTCTCTTCTCTAACATCCTCTCATGATGTTACTGTTTTATGTTCTCTTCTTCAAATGTGTTTTTTTCTTTTCATTCACATTTTTAATTTATGATCTTCATTCCCCCATGGGACTATTCACTTCCCCTCTCTTTCGGGTCATTGATGAGCCTCATCATTGGGTAATTATATGGTCCTTAATTCACCTGCTAGCTTAGTCAAACAAACTTTTCTCACAACTTATTACATGTTTATTATTATATTTTGTTTATGAGATGAGTTAGAGTTGGATATTATGCCTAGTGGACTAATATATATTAAATGTAGGATTGAAGGAGAAAATCAAGGAATTTTTGCAAATACTAAGGTTAAAACTCAAATGGGACAAGGGAGAGGGATTGTAGGAGGTAAATCCTCCTCATTTACTTATCCCCCATTCGAATATTCCTTCATCCATCACACCAATTTGGAGTGCAAGCAGCCAAGCCATGAGGATTAGAAGGCAACCGAGCAAGTGAGAGACAAAGAGCTAGTCTATCTCGAGTTTGGGAGCCAAGCCTCCCTAATTTTAAGGAAGTCGTTAGGGAATTCAATTGTTTATGTAGAGAGGCCTAGAGCCTCATTAGGATTTAGATTTTTATTGTAAAACTCTATGCTATTTTCAAGCTTCAGACTTGTGAAATTTCTATTGATGTAATTTGTTGTTTTGGTAATAAGAATGAGTTTTGTTTTGAGCCAGCACTGAGTTAACTCAGAGGGCTTATTAGTTTGCTTCCATTTGTGCCTAAATTTAGTAGCAAGTTAGCTAGGATAAAAGGAGCACCATAAGGTTTTCAACAGGTGTCTCGACCTCACTTCCTCCCTCTGGGATCATGACTTGAGGAAGGGACCCTTAAGAAGCCCCAAAAACATATATTTATATTTCTTTGATGAGCTTTGGAGTTTGTTGTTTTCAAATTAGTATTTGGTTAGTTTTACAAGGTAGGATTCAATTGTCATTTTTTCCATCTTCATTTTTGCAGTAGATCTCATCCATGCTTTCATTCCTTTCAACAACTTTGCTCATGCATAATGTAGGTAGTTAGTTCAGTAGTTCTGCTTTTCTAGTTTATGAGAATGTCTCTTGTTTACATAGCTTTTTGGAAGATACACATGGTTTATGCAGAGCACGTGCTTCAGGAGGAGACTAAGACTTTATAGCCAGTAGACACCTTCCATTCCATCCACCTTAGCCATCCCTTGTTTTCACCATCACCTTCACTAGTTTTCATCATTTTTCATAGAAATTCTTCCAAGCACATTGAGCGAATCCATCCATCTATTGTCTTTGATGTTGACTCCTGAGTTATCCTAGACCTTCTCCCACTCCATTCCACCCATCAAACACCTTTCCTACACCTTCAATCACCTCCAACACCTCACATTTTTCTCTCGGTTGTATCCTATAGGTTTACAGGGAATCCTGTAGGTTTCTAGTACATCTTGTAGGTTTTGTTGAAATGGATTGTTTTGAGGCAAAATTGAGGGAAAACCTCTAGGAAGTCACCAAAAGCCTCCCAAGGGTCCCCCACCCCATCCAACCATCTCATAACCCTTCCAGCCATCCTGAAATATCCTTAATTCACCTGCCACATCAACAGAAGAAATTAGTTTGGATACTTGATTTTGCATGAAAAGACAAAAGGGAAAAAATAGATTTAGTTTAGTCTCTTTACTTGCACATTAGTGATGTTTGATGCTTCTTACTTCTATAACTTAGATAGTAGCATTTGGTTCATGTTGATTTAGAATTTCTGCAAGGCATAGTTTCTTAGTAGTTAACTAAGAAATGGTATGATTTAGTATTAAATTATGACCTTCTCCATTATTGCAGTAGAGTAGCTCTCTCTTAGAGTACATTTACCTTTCTTCCATCAAGAAATCAAGCTTCTTATGACTTCATAGAAGTATGGCTTGAAACCCTAATGGTCTCCCGCCAGTTGAACAGTGACAACAAGAAGAACCATAACTTTTACTTGTGTATACAACATTGTCACCTCTAAGTTTGTACGAACCCTGGGTTGATAAAGTAAAGCTGGTAGCCTATGAGTTGCAGCATCCTTGCTGCAATAGTTGTGCTCATCATGTTTTGGTGCCATTTCTAGGGAGGTGTTTGAGTAAAATGTGATTACTGCTTTCTTTTCTTCTATTTCCTTTCTTCTAAATTATGTTATTAGTTTATTGCTGCAAAAGTAATTTAGTTGTTTCCTTTTTTTTTACATTTTGCATTTTTTTCTTTCCTTTCCATTTTGCAAACAAGATTTGAATTTAGTAAGTAGCTTTTTCATTCAATCAGTATTTTTCATTTAATCAACAATTTCAATTTTGCAAAGTACTTTCCAAGTTTGAAAAAAAACACAAAACCAAACCAAAAACATTTCCTTTCATGCCTCGTAGGAATAGGGACAACTTAGGGAAATTTTTGCCAAATACCACCACTGCATCAAACATCCAACCTTCCCTCTTCTTCGGTGGCTGTGAATAGGAGGAACCCTTAGGTGAGCAACCTGGCATATTTGAAGAACCTACAGGGGAAGAAGAAGAAGAAGAAGAACCCATTCCTACTGAACCAATAGTTGAAAACAGAAATGACAAAGGGAATATAGAGAGAGTCCATCCCCATTAGGGAAACCAATGGGGACACTAAGATGAAAAATATAAGCCCCTCTACCCTACCTCATTTCCATGGCCTGACTACAGAGGACCCCGACACTTTCCTATTTGAGTTTGTTATTATCTGTCGAACCTATGACTATACAGATGATGAGCAGAAGTTAAAACTATTTCCATCTACCCTCAAGGATGCAGCATTGGGCTAGTTCATGGGTTTACCTAGGGATAACATCACAACTGTGGCTCAGATGCAACAATCCTTTAACAATAAATATCGATACTACTGTCAGGCAAAGGATACTAAAGAGGAAATTTTCAAGATGACCATAGGAAATGATGAATCCTTAGAGGATTACGAAGAAAGATTCTAGCTTAGTTACAAAAGGGTCGGGTGCACACTTGACCCTGAGTCACTAAAGCTGGTCCTACTTAAGCGAGTAAGGGAAGATCTTCTGGATACCCTACACTTGTTAGCAAGAGGAGATATCTACCAATTACCCTATGAGGATATAGAGATTGTCTTTAGAAACCATTCTAGGGTAGATAGGAAGAAGGGTAGGGGTAGTCAACCTTTGGTTAGTACATCCTCTTCCAACTCATCCATCAAGGGTGAAATTGGAATCATGCTAGAATATTTCAAAAGTGAGATGCTGCAAACCCTTTCCTTGCACATGGACACTATGCACATTAAGAGAAAGCAGGAGAAAGCAGAAAGAGCCTTGGCCATTTTTTGTCCTAGATGCACCAGGAGGCATCCTAGGAATGAATGTCCATTGAATTCTATTGAAATTTGCTCAGTCTGTGAAGAAAACCACTCCACAGACAAGTTCCCTTATTTTCCTGGACTCAAAGTTGTATATCAAGGAGCTGAAGGGGTCACTTAGTAGCTCTGCTACATAAACCAAAGGAGGCCTCATGGGCCTAGACCATACCAGCAAGGCATGCAAGGGCCGTCCCATGCATATTACAACCACAACCAAATGACAACCATACCTTCTTAAGGACCCCCTGCTCATCCTTTCTAGTTTACACCCCCTCCTTGGTCCTTTGCATCTTAGTATCACTCCCAACTAGCCAACCAGTCATTTCAACCTTATGCTTCATCACAACCTCAGTGGAATGCACTACCTGAGGGGTGGAGGCCCCAATACAACAATGCTCCAGCTTTATTGCCTCCACCACCTGCCCAACCATAGTTGCTACACTCTACTCCACCCAAGCAACCCTAGATGCATGCCCAGCCAAATCCACACCCAAACAATAGACATGCTAAGCAAGTATACAATGGAGAGACATCATATCGAGCTTATGCTGTGGAAATCTAGAAGATTAACTTGAGATTTGGGAGTGTTCTCCCAGATAACCAACCTCCACCTCCACCTAGGGAGGTTGAGGAAGAAAGAGAGGAAAACATTCTTAAATTGAATTCACCCTTTCCTAAGAGATTAACCCAACCACTCCAATCTACCCTAGAAGAAACTGAACTTCTGGGAGAATTGAAAAATCTATGTGTAAAGATTCCACTTCTCCAAGCAATAAAAGATGTTCCTATTTACAATAAGTTGATTAAGGAGAAGTGCTTCAAGAATCTAGGGAGGAGAAGAAGGGATTCCCCTACCATTAATGTCATTGGACAACTATTTGACTTGATGGTGGGGCAGGTAATCTGTCAAAAATATTTGGACCCTGGAAGCCCTATAGTGGATGTGCGCATCAATGGCACCATTGTCCCACACACTTTGATCGATCTTGGGGCTACCATTAATGTGATGAACAAGGACACCAGGCTCAAACTCAACCTCCAAGGTTCATTCAGGAAGACCGCAACAGTTCTGCAACTTGCAGACTGCTCCACGGTAAACCCTAAGAGGATTGTGGAGGATGTGATGGTCTCCATTGACTCTTGGGAGTACCTTGCAGATTTCCTAGTTCTCCAGCCAAAGGCTAAGCTTACTGGTTACCCTCTCATACTTGGGAGACCATGGTTGGCCACTGTCGATGCTTACATTCACTACAAAGCTGGGAATATGACCATCAAGAATGGGCATATGTCCAACCAGTTAGTCCTATACCCTCCTGCTCAGCCATCTCTAGACTGTGATTTACCATTATGGTTGGAGGAGGAGGAAGAAGATGAAGTTTATTCCACCCAATTTTAAACTTTAGGAAAAACCATGGGAAGAGGACAACAAGATGAGGATGATTTGATTGAACACCTACTCCAAAGCCCAACTCTCAGTTCATTTCCCTTAGAATATGTAGTAAAGGAAATCCAGAAAAATCATCTGATTGACTTATGCTTGGCCAATTCCAACCCACTCCACGTCAAAACCATAGAATTTCGCTGTGAGAGAACCTTGAAAATCAATCCATCTCTCTCTGCTCTCCAAGAAGAGAATTTATGCAACATGCTAAAGGAAAATCTAGAAGCCTTCGCTTAGAGTTACAAAGAAATGAAGAGAGTACACCCCTCAGTTTGTACTCACCACATATACACCAAAGAAGGTTTCAAGCTAGTCTAGCAACCCCAAAGGACGATGAATCCACCTCTTAAAGATATAGTCAAAGAAGAACTGCAAAAATTGTTAGATGCAAGATTCATTTACCCTATCTCTGATAGTGAGTGGGTCTCTCCTTTGCTGTTAGTTCCAAATAAAAATGGTATGTGGAGAATTTATGTCGATTACAAGGAGTTGCACAAAGCCACAAAGAAGGACCATTTCCCTCTACCCTTCATTGACCAAGTGCTAGATGGCCTAGCAGGGAAAAGGTTTTTCTCTTTCCTAGATGGGTTCAACAAGTACAACCAAATCCAGATCAGCCTGGAAGACTAGGATAAAACCAATTTCACTTGTCCTTGGGATACTTTTCCTATAGGATCCTTCCTTTTGGCCTATGCAATGCTCCTGCCACTTTCCAGAGAGCAGTCCTGAGTATTTTCGCCGAATTTGTCCATGATGCGGTGGAAATTTATATGGATGATTTTACACCTTATGGATGTGATTTTCAAGAAGCTCTGTCCAACCTAGGCAAAGCACTACAAAAATGCATTGAAATGAACCAATCTCTCAGCCCCGAAAAATGTGAATTCTTGATGACTGCAAGGACTGTGCGAGGTCATTCAATATCTCAGCAAGGACTACAGGTGGACCCAAACAAAATAGCCATCATCCAAAGGGTCCCACCTCCTCAAAAGTAGAGAGATGTTAGAAGTTTCGTTGGATACTACCGAAGGATCATAAAGCACTTCAGCAAGTTGGCCTCTCCTTTATTTGGTTTATTGGCCAAGGACTCAGAGTTTATATGGTCAAAAAGTTGTCAAGAGGCCTTAGACATCCTAAAGGACAAGTTAACCACCACACCGATTCTGTGAGGCCAAAATTGGGCCCTCCCCTTTCATATTCATGTTGATGCCTCACATAAAGCCATAGGAGCAGCCCTAGGTGAAAAAGATGAAAAATTGCCTTATGTTATCTATTTTATCAGTAAGAATCTATCGAAGGCTGAACTAAATTACACAATGATTGAAAAGGAACTCCTAGTTGTTGTGCATTCATTGAACAAATTCAAGCATTATATTATAGGATGTCAAACATTTGTCGATACTGACCATGCTGCAATCAAATATTTAATGAATAAACTGAATATGAATGCTTGTATTATAAGATGGTTACTTTTATTACAACAATCTGATCTAACTATTGTTGATAAACCTGGTAAGGAAAATGTTGTTGTAGACTTTTTGTCTAGATTAAATTTGCTTGTAGGTGAAGAAATAATGGTTGATGACCAATTACCGGATGAGCACTTATTTGCTATTTCAGATTGCTCTCCATGGTTTGTTGATATCACAAACTATTTGGTATAATAGGCATAGTTTCCACCGAAATTGTCCTCCAAAGAAAAGAGCAAGATAGTAAGGAAGAGTGCCCCCTTCACTTGGATTGGGGGCAATCTCATCAAACTTGGCCCAGATCAAATCTTGAGAAGGTGTGTCAGGGAGGAGGAGGTGTTTGACATCCTTCTGACCTATCATGATGGGCACTATGGAGGTCACTTTGCAGCAAAGAGGACAACATTCAAAGTGTTACAAGTAGGCTATTATTGACCTGCTCTTCATCAAGATGTGAAAAGATATACTAGTCAATGTGATCTGTGCCAAAGGATGGGAAGGCCTACTCCAAGAGATGAAATGCCTTTGTAGCCTCAAGTGACTTTTGAGCCATTTGACAAGTGGGGCATGGACTTCATTGGGCCTATTGACCCTCCTTCCAAGCAAAAAAAATACATCATCATATGCACTGGCAATTTGACTAAGTGGGCTAAAACCAAGGCAATTAAGGCAGCAACAGAGGAGAAGGTGGCTGAGTTCCTAAGGGAGAATGTATTCTACAAATTTGGGTACCCTAGAGAGCTAGTCACAGACCAAGGTAGCGAATTTACCTCCAACATGATTGAATACTTGCTTAGCCAGCAAAATATCAAGCGTAGAACCTCCACTCCCTATCATCTACAAGTGTTGGGTAGCGGATTCCCCCCATAGCATGTTTTTGGGGCTTAAATCTTGAGTGTTGGTCAATGTAATGTATAGACTCTGTGAAATGCGGGTGCAGAGCATGAGAGTCTAGGGTTGTCCACCCTAAAATAATGTAATTTAATGTAAATTGTGTCAGCCTACCCATGGTCTGTGAGCCATGGGATTGTTTAAATAGAGAGAGGCTCTAAGTGTAAAGATAGTCTTAGTAGCTTTTGGAAAGTAATAGATAGATGTGAAGGCATGGTTGGAGGATAGAAGTGGATCTGAAGGTATTGGGTCATAGTAGTAGGTAAAGGCTCTGTCGCTGAGTGCGTAGAGGCCTAGCAGAGTTTGCAGTTGAGTGCACGGACCCGTGTAGCTAAGTGCATAGCGCGGAGTCAGGTCTGTACTGAACTGAACTTGAAAATGATCATTAATAAAGCTAAGTTGATTCAACATATTGTGCATCTATTCCGTAGATCTATATTTTGATGTTCATGTTAATGGTATTTGTTTATCTATATGTGCACACTTGCATTTATGTTTATGTATGAAAAATTTCTAAGTAATTAATGAACATAACCTAACTAAGGAAGACTTGGGTAATTAATACTAGTCACACTGCAGTCGGATATGTGCGAAGACAGTCCCACAGGACGCAAGGAGCTCACTGGTGTGCATAAGCTAGTAAGAACGAAGGTTGAATCATGTACCTACTGCCCATATAAGACATCCCTAGGGTGCGAAAACCTGGTTCCAGCACCCTCCCATACTACTTTGGGTGAGACCTCAGTCCACGCTCTGTGGACTATTGCCAAAAGGACCAGCAATACCAGGATTTCCTTAGCTAAACTCACTATTGAACCTGGGCCAAGCCCCACATAGCCAACAAATCATTCCATTGAAGGATCGGGATCTGCCTAAGGGATGTCTGATGTCGTGCCATTAGAACCCAACAAAGAAGGAAATTAAAGAGTGGTTGGATAAGAAGATTCACGAGTTCACGACACAGGAAAATAGAACTCCACAGGTATCTAAGAAAAGGTGGCTAGATCGTTACATGTATACAAAAATACACCAGATTTTCTTTGCATCCTTTCCCTCTGAACTGTATGAGTGGATCGTGAGATTAGCCGACAGCTAGGGAAGGTGTAAGCTCGACCAACCGATAGTGTGGACTCTAGAATTAGTGCGCAACTAGAGGCATTAGAAGACAACATCGCGCAAGTTATGGACCATTGGCTCAACTAGATAATAGGGGGATTTATCACTGAGTTTGTGGTAGACACGACCATGAGCTACAGTGAAGCAGAATGACATTTTCTCAAGGGACCGTGAGGTAAGTACATTAAATATTTGAATACCTGGATTAAGATGTTGTTATGTGAAAAGCGGGTTATGTGAATACATTAATGTTTGGAACGACGCGGAGAGGAAATATCTACAAAGGTAGTAGGGAATTAGGAAATAGTCCCTTAATTTCATCTTTGCGAGAGAGCAAGGAAGAGATCGCTCAGGTCTCTCTGAGAAGTGTGGTCAGTTTGATAAGGCAACACATTCTGCAGTTACCACCTCCACCCATGCCACCACTCACATCACCTCCCTCACCTCCATCTCCACCCACTCCACCCTGACCAACCCTGCAGTTCAGCATGGCAAGTACAATCAAGCTACTCATATTCAGAGGAGTATGGAATGAGGACCTGGACCAGTTCTAGTTCGTGGTAAGAGTGGTGTGGGAAGTGCGAGGGGTCATGAATGACAACATTAAGAAATCTACATTAGTGACCGTACTTTAGGATCACGCGTTCACATGGTATATCAAGCAATCTAATGACTAGTGAAATGCAGGGATAGTAGAGATCTAGAATGTGTTGAAAAGAGAACTTAGCCAACCGAAATTAAAGACACAGTCAATCATCAGGTTTAAATAGATCGCGATGCTTTTAGGTGAGACCCCCCTGGGATTTGGATCAGTGGATGGAGACTATGGTTCGAGAGGCTAATATGATGCTCACAGATGCATAGCATCATGCATGGTTTGTTGCATCCCTCACACGACACTTGAGGACGACATTGTCACAACAAAAAATTTCAACCCAGGCCAAAGCATTGGAAATGGTAACGAGGTTGCACGAGACCCTGATACAAGACACTGGGTTGGGAGTTCAACAAATCCACGTGCAACTACAGAATCTGTGCCTAGAAATGAAGATCTTGAAGCAAGATAAGGCACTGCAGCTAGAGGCACGCGAGGAAGTATGGTTCATAAAATGCAAAGGCCAGGGCCATGACAAGGACCACTATCCAGTACTTGCGAACTACTTGGTAGGAGAGGGACCAATATCATTGAGACCAGAGGCACATGTAATCTAGTAATGAGATCTTATAGAATTAGTAAGGTATTACAGACTCATGTGCATGGATTTTCCTATGTTACTTTGTGCAATGGATCAATAAGATTGTGAAATACATAGATAATGAAGCAGTTAAAGAACATAATAGACAAACACACATATACACAACAAGTTTAATAAGGAATTCACCCAACACTCCTGGGCTACGTCTCCTAGTCTAGCGTTCAGTGGTGACATCTCTATTATGTCTTTAGAAGTAGAGTTTTTACAAAAGTGAGCTCAATTTGAGTCTCACACAACAGATACAAAACAATAAGGCTTTACTTGGATCCCCCAACTCTTTCTGAGTACGCAGACTCTCCTCAATGACTCTTTGTCTCTGTTTTCTCTCTATCTCAACACTTCTTGTCTTTGTCTTCTGTCTTCTGTGGCTAAATCCAATCACGTTGTCTGTTCGTTTCCCCTTCTCGGGCTCTTTGGCTCCTGGCCTCTGCCCGCTCGAATCCCCATATGAGCGTTAGAAATAATTACTAAATGCCTCCAGGGAATGTGGCTACCTATTCTGTAACATAATGGACCATCAATGCTTTCAAATTCCCAAAAATGGTCATTCTCTGTTTACACAGAGAAATACAAGTAAAACTGTGAAAATCCGCCAATCTATCGTTTATCAGATTTGAAATACTATAAATTCCACCTTATAACTCCTATCGATTCCACTTTTATATCGCTTATCACATCTCCACCATTGATCTGAGAGATCTAGATCCAATGGCTGAGGTTCATTTTGGGCGGCTCATGCGTACAGGAGTTAACTACCCGAAAAGGGTGGTTTTCTCTCTCTGGGGTTTGGCCACATGGCAGTCAGTGTATGGGCTCGGGCGGAGCCTGGCCAAAACCACTTACCGCCTATGGCATGCCCTAAATCCCACTTGTTTCAGATCTCAAGACATATATACCTACATGTATAAACCCTTTCAGGTCTGATTTATCACTTTATTCACATTTCCTTAGTTTTTCGTTCATTTAACGACAATGCGGTTTACATTGGAAAAGCCCTTTTACTAGACTTGGAATATTATCAAATATCATTCATAATCTTAGCATGTCCAGCTATCGTAGCCATAGTTATTATCAGCCCTGCTCCTTTGCATATCTCTGATGCTATATTGTGATATTGCAATAGCATATCACCGATCCTTCGGGCCGCAGTTAGGTCCATATATATATATATATATATATATATAGTAGTGATGCGATAGCGCAATTGAATCCCAATTGTTGATCTGCGTGCATAGATCAACAGCTCTCATTTGATCGCGCTGATCACTATCATGCTTCCCATATAGATGCCTCTGATAGCCTTTTCCAATTGCGATATTCCGATTGGATCTGGACCGTTGATCGGCCAAAACCGATGGCTCTCATGCAAAGTAGTTTTAAGCCTCCGGTAGGCCTTATTTCACTATTTTCTTCATGTTTTTGCCTCCCGATAGTGTAATCTGCCTTTTTAAAAGGTTCTTTCCTTGCAATATTTTTTAACTATATGAAGAATTAGAGGGTTTTAAGATCCATTTGGATCACGCCTTCCCACTGAAAAGGCTTTTGGACCACCAAAAGTTGGTTTTTAGGCATTAATCAAGTGAGGATACAACTTCCTCACTTGTCCAATCTCTATCCATCTTGCACCACTTGGTTTTGAACCTTTGAGTATGATTTTGAGGTACTCAACATCTCCTCTGCCCATAGTTCTCACCTTCCTGTCCAGAATTGTATCTTCCTACAACTCATTGAGATATTCAGGTAATAGATCATTAATATAAGGTAATTGACTTTTCTCTTCAGGATATTCAATCAATGAAGGTTCAAACAATCTCAAGTTCTCTGGATTAACTACTAAATAGATGTGCATGTAAGCTAGCAAATCAAGGTGAAAAGCGTTTTCCCCATTTTTCTCAAGTATCTTGAAAGGCCCATACCTTATTTCCTTCAGCTTCTTACCTTCACCTTGCATTTTGTCTTTGCTGATGTACAGCCAGACTTGATCACGAACTTGGAAGCTATGCTCAATTAGATGCTTATCATGCCTTGCCTTGTACTTGGCCTAGTTTCTTTCCAGTTGTTCTTGCACTGCCTAGTGAATTTCTTGGATCTATTCAATGAACTTGGTTGCTTTTTTCACATCATTGTGTCCATCAACTACTATGTCTTTACTAAAGACAAAATCCAAGGGATACCTTGGTATAAAACCAAAACAAGTCTGAAAAGGATATCTTTGTGTAGAAGAGTGCTTGGCACAGTTGTAAGCATGTTGCACATAACATAAATGTTCATCCCAAAACTTGGGATGCTTGGTGCAATAACCTCTGAGCAACTGGATCACTATCCTATTGACCACCTCTATTTGGCCATCTGTTTGTGGATGAAATGCTATGCTCTTCTTCAATCTGGTGTCCATTAACTCCCATAGACTTGACCAAAATTTCCCAAAAAAGCGGGAATCTCGATCAGATACAATGGAAGTGGGTAACCCAAAATGAACCCATTCATGATGAAAGAACAACTTTGATGTTTGTTCAGCTGTAATCTGCTTATTACAAGGTATTAAAATACACATTTTTCTAAACCTGTCTATAATAACATATAAATAATCATGACCTTTTCTAGATTTTGGCAGTCCCCCAACAAAGTCCATGGAAACACTTTCCCAAGGATGAGAAGGAACTAGAAGTGGAGTGTACAAACCTAGTTTTCTATTGATGGGCTTGCTTTAAGCACACATGGTACACCCTTTAATATATCTAGAAACTCTTTCATGCATTATTGGCCAATAACAGAACCTTTGCAGCTGTGCAACTGTTTTACTTACACCAAAAAATGACCTAATATTACAAAAGTATGTGCTTCTTGGATTATGTTAACTCTTTCAGTTTGAGGAATAAATAACTTTCCCAAATGATATAAGAGTTGGTCCTTGACATGATAATCCAATTCTTCTACTTGTTTTCCATGACTTGAAGTTGCATATACATCTTTAAAATCTACATCTTGAGCATATCGTTCAATGTAGCTTTCATGCAATATTGAGTTATGCTCAAGTATAGTAGATGCATTTATGATTGGTCTTGATAACATATCTGCAACTTTATTTTGTATGCCCTTCTTATATCTGATGACAAGATGAAACTGTTGTAGAAAATCCATCCACCTATAGTGTCTTGATTGTTGTAATTTAGTTTGTGAGTGCAAATATTGAAGTGGTTGATGATCTATATGTATAATTGTTTCCTTTCCTAATAGGTAATGTTTCCACTTTTTCACACTCTACACTAATACATACAATTCTTTATTATATGTGGGATAATTAACTACTGTAGAATTAAATGTCTCAGAATGATAACATATGGTTTTATCGTGTTGCATCAATACTACTCCCATGGCATAGTCACTAGTATCTGTTTCAATCTCAAATGGTCTTTGAAGATTTGGCAATGCTAGTACTGGTGCTGTATTAATTTTTTCTTTCAAGGTGTTGAAGGCTTTCTGTTGTTTGCCTCCCCACTGAAACACCTCGTTCAATCTTGTTAAAGCATGTAAGGGAGCAACAATCAAGGAAAAGTTAGCAATAAAGTTTCTCCAATATTGTGCTGCTCCTAGGAAGCTCCTAACCTCTATAGAAGATTTGGGATTAGGCCAGTTCACAATGACTTCAACCTTAGAGGGATCTATCTTCAATTCACCACCCCCTACAATATGACCCAAATAATTTAAAGATGTTTTGTCAAATTCACATTTTGATAACTTCACATAGAGATTTTCTATTTTCAAAACATCTAGAGTCTGCTTTACATGCTTCAAATGTTCTTCCCATGTTTTACTGAAAACAAGAATGTCATCTAATACAATTACAAAATCATCAATAATAGGTCGGAGTACATCATTCATAACTCTCATGAAACTGGCAAGAGAATTAGTTAAGCCAAAAGGCATAACCAGCCATTCATATAGCCTTTGCTTTGTTTTGAAAGTAGTATTCCATGCATCTTGTTCTACTACTCTGACCTAATGATAGCCACTACGCAAGTCCAACTTGGAAATGTAAACAACTTCTTTCAGGTGATCTAATAGATCATCAATGCGAGGAAGAGGATAACGATTCTTGATTGTTATTTTATTTAGTGCTCTGTAATCAATGCACATCCTCCAAGAATCATCTTTCTTTCTCACCAACATGATTGGAGATCCACATGGTGATGTTCTTGGTCTTATGAACCCTTTCTTGAGTAGCTCCTGTACCTACTTCTTGATCTCTGCATTCTCTAAAGTGGATAACCTATACATTCCAATGTTAGGCAATGGAGCATCTTGCTGCAAATGAATATCATGTACAATTTCCCTTTTGGGTGGTAGACCATTAGGTTCTTGAAATAGGATATCATATTCTGAAACATCTTTTTTTTAATCATCTTTTTGTTTAGCATCACAACCTTCAAATGCATTGGTTTTATCAGGGGTCTTTTCCTTTACAACCATTAGTAAAAATTGCTTGCATGAATTTACAGTTCTTTTCATCTGCCTTGAGTTTATGAGAGTGTAGTTATTTTTGAGGTGATGAGCTCTTACAATATATTCTATTCCATCTTTTGCGAGTTGATACTTATTTTTAGTTCTATAGAAAATAGCTTTTCTATCATACAAGTAAGTACTTCCTAAAAAAATACCACATATATATAGGGGAACTATATCTAACTCAACCTCATCTACAAATGTTGACCCAAAAGCAAACCTAAGTTTACATTTTCTAGTCACTTGTAGCTTTGCTTTATCACATACCCAACCTAATGGATATGGCTTCTAATGAGGTGTGGTCAATAGTCCCAACTTCTTTACAATTGCTTCAAAAATCGAGTTTACTTGTGGTCCACTATCAAATAAGGTATCAATCTTTTGATGCTTGGAAATAAATCTAGTATGAAAAAGCTCATGTATTTTCCTCTCATTTTCTTCATTATCAATAGGTTGTAAAGAATTACTAGTGAATGCTTTAGAATTTTTAGCTTTTATACATGTAGCTGTGATGTTGTTTCATCACCTGAGTCTGACCCCAAATCTTTCTAAATAGCAGCAGCAGTCTTCGTCTTCTTGCCATCGAAATTCTTGGGTTTCAGCTCCAGATGCAAAGACCAGCAATGTGCATCATCATGTCCATCCTTCTTGCAATGAGTGCATGAAGGTTTGTATTTTTGTACAGTGTTTGCTTTCCTCTCTTTCCATTTCTGCTTCTTCTTTTCCTTGTTCTTGCTTGCAGTGGGTTTTGATGATCCCCCAATCTGTGGGTTCACATTCTTTCCTCTAGCCTCTAGATGTGTAGCCTTAACTGATACTGCATCTATGCTAGTAGGGTTAAACATGAGAATGGTGTGCCTCAAATAGTTATGCAGACCACCTATATACTTCAGCAAAGTTTTAGGTGAGTCTAGAGAAATGCCTAGAATTAAAACTCTTTTTCTAAATTCCTGGGTATAGCTTTGTACACTTTTCCCCTTTAATTGGGAAAGAGTTTTCCAACTCATCATTGCTTGCTGCATATAAGCTAGTGGATAGAATTGTTTTTTAATGGTAGAAACAAATTCACTCCAGGTGGAAAGAATTTTACCATGCTTCTTCAAATCAGCTTGTGTCCTGCCTTCCCACCACACTATGGCAATTCCTCCATGGTGAAGGTTGACCAGCTAATTTTTTCTCCTTTCTGAATCGATGTTCTACACCCTGCAATATACATCAATCTGTCTAATCTAGTTATCTAGCTTTTCTGCATTTAATTCTCCATCATAGGTTGGCAAATAAAATTTTACATCTAATTTAATCAAGGATGTTTTCCTCTTTTTATTTTCAAGGCTAGAAGGAGGTGTTGATGGAGGAGGCTCTTCCCCATTCCCTTTGCCTTCTGAATGGCCATCTAGAAGAGGTTCCTCTAGTCCTTTGTCTTGTTTGGAGGTTGAAGTACTTTCACCTTGACCTTTCTTAAATTCTCGATACATCTCTTCTACCATCGCTCTTATGTTCATGAAACTATCCATGAACTAAGAGTCTGATTCCAAGGGAATTTCTTCTTCCATTTCCTTCCAAGGATAGACTCTTCCAATTTTTGGATTAGCCTCAACTAGTTCTCCTTCTCCTAATTTGAGCTTTGACCTAGTTAGTGTTTGGTCAATTTAGTGTGATCTAAATTTCTATTTAAAATGTCAACCCGGGGTTCATAAACTGATGAAGTGAAGTGTACTATATGTACTAGATAACCATTTCCTTAGGCTTTTGTCGTTTTAAGCTTTTTAGTTTGTTTTTGGATTTTATTTTTCCTTAATGTGTGATGGTAAAAGTGAAGTGTGGATTGTAGATGGTGATGGTTTCTAAACTTGAAAGTGCTCAAAAGAAAGCTTTACAATAACTAAAATGAAATCAATTCTTAAGAGAAAAAAAATGCATCAAATGGTGAACTAATAACAATGGCCCAGTATCCTTGCTGCTGAAAATGAAAAGAAAGCAAAAAACTTGAAAAACAACTCAAACTTAAAGCAAAGCAGCTAATTCACACTACTTTAACTTTTCAGATCCTTTGCCCTTCGGCTCAATCTACCTGGTGGGAAGTA
>APFE031715732.1:40236-109912 GCA_000404065.3 Pinus taeda | reverse complement strand
GTTGGTATGTCAAGGTATCTATAATCATATTCTTTTCTTCCAAACAGATTTTGAGTTTAGATATTTCTTCATGAAGGTATTCCTCTTCTAAAGCATCCCAAAAATTATCATTGCCATAGCCATGAGAAGTCTATAATCATCACTATTAGATAAACCATCACTATCCTCTTCTAAACTATCCCAAAAATAATTGCTATCATAAGCCATGAGAAGTCTTTGTCCAGTTTCATCTTCATCACTATTAGATAAACCATCACTATCTTCATGAGTATAGCAACTCCTTTTATTCACAACTTGTTTTCTATTCCCTTTTGCATATTCCTTTCCTTTTTCATATTTATCTTTATGAGGACATCTGGCAGCATAATGACCGACTCTACCACAAGCAAAGCATTTGAAGGGTAGCTTACTTCCAGAACCCCATTGAAGCTTCTTGAAAAAGTTTACCTCATCTTCTTCTTCTGAAATATGTCCTAATTCATTGTGTTCTTACTTTCCTTTTGTTGAAGCTTTAAATGTGGCTTCTCTCATATCTGATGGTCCTCATTTTCTCATCTCGAAGGCAGTTAAGATTTTGTGAAGTTGTGTCATAGTGATATTCTACGAATCCTGTTTTTCTTCTATGGTAGACATGATTCAAATTTAGTAGACAAGGATCTCAAAACTTTCTCAACTAAGGTAACTTCCTTTATTTCTTCACCCAGATTCTTCATACAATTAATAACCTCATCTATACGTAAGACGTAACTAGCTATACTTTAATCACTATGCATCTTAAGAGTTTCATACTAAATTCTGAAAGTTTGAAGCTTAACATGTTTTACCTGAGAGTCTCCTTCGAAGCTTAGAACGATTTCATCCCATATTTCTTTGGCTGATTTGAGCTGCATGACTTTGACAAACTCTGATTGTGATAGACTTCCCAATAAAGTATTGACAACTTTGGCATTGGTTTCATATTGCTTTTTACTTGCCTCATCTGTAGAAATTGCTGATGGAAATGTATATCCTCCTTCCACAATTTCCCAGACATCCGTTCCAAGCGATTGTAGATAGGCTATGGTTCATATTTTCCAATAAACAAAGTTTCTCCCATCGAAGATTGGCACTCTAATGGATCCCATGATTTCTTGATTATTCATGTTGATGGGTCTCCCTTCAAGTGATCAAGCTTCTTCTGAAGGACCGGCTCTGATACCAATTGTTGGAAATAATACTGAGAGGGGGGTGAATCAATATTATCAGATCAATAATTTTATTTCCCAAATAGATTTATATATGCTACTTTAGTGAAGTGAATTAGCGTGTACACGCGACTGTGCTTAAAGAAACCAACATATATGCAGAGAACTTGTGATTTAGATAATTTATCATGTGTTGAACTTAAACCAGTATATCAAAGACTTATTAGATAGTGTAGTAAAAGCAGAATAAAGCATCACACATAAGCAACACACATGAACTCCAAGATTGAAGGTGGAAACCCAATGTGGGTAAAATCCACCTGCTGCTGTCATCTTATCTTCTTTTAATAATAAGAAAATATGTTTACAATCTTGTACTGGTGCAGACTCATACCATCATGCAGGCTTCTACCTGTAGAAGGTTACAACCTTCTCTCATTCTCCATCTTCTACTGGAAGGGAGCTACAACCCCCTAGCTCTTGTACTAGCCAATATGTTTACTAGTACATAGGTGCCAGCCAACAGAAAACTCCACTCTTCCACCAAGGACCACGTTTCATGAATTTTCAGACTGGATACTCCTCGATCACAACACCATAATCTGAAGGCCACGTTTCATCAAATTTTCACACTGGACCCATCAATGCTTTTAAACTTAAACTGCATCAAACAATATTTAGTTGATTTGAACAATCAGATCACTGACACCGAAACACTGTGCTGAACCCAGAACCCTGCATCATCATTCAGAACTAGTTGTAACCTCAAAAATCATGCATTAGAGTGTATATGCTACTTAGCTGAACCCAACCTGCATGTATACACTACTTCTATGAATTAAACCTGCGTATACCTTCAAAACTACTGCAAACATAAACTTTTGAATCAAGTCTATACCAACCATCAATATATTGAATATCTATAGAGCTTTACATAGGTAGGGACAAAGATCACTTCTTCTCACTTATACAATCGATCAATCAAATGCCAGCCTCCTTATGCATTTAGTTTTACATTCAGATCTAAGAAGACTTCATTGATAGACAACAATAAAACAACAGAATTTGATCAGATAGATCACTTAGATGTGAAAATAAGATTTTCTTTTGTATATGCTACTTGAAAGAACTGAACCTACGTGTACACGCTCTTTGGCCAAGACGAACCTGTGTATAGATATGCAAATATTGACTCAGAACTTTGCTGCAATTCTAGACTTCAGAGAAACCTAAATCATGATAGATAACAAATAGAACATGCACAAAACATCAGATCTAGGCTCAATCAATATTAGATCATTCAAGAATAAGTCATTTCAAGTCTCATGATTCTTGATCCAATATTGAAGTCAAGGTGCACATGAATATTTCAAATCCAATCCTAAACACAACCCTGCAACATAAAATATACTTTAGATAGAAGTATTCCTTAGAATCTTATTGCTTGCCCCTTGTCATAATGATTTATCCTCCTTATATACTCTTAGGCCTTTCTCAATACCTTGGACCAAAACCACTTAGGACCAATACCTTGGACCAAATACCTAGGGTCAATACCTTGGACCAAATACCTCGGACCAAATACCTTGGATCAATACCTTGGATCAAAATACCTTGAACCAAAAACTTGGTTTTCCAACATGCATGCACTTTCCCCCTGTGAAAGTGCGTGTATACATTATACGCTACTTTTCTTCTGTTAACCCATGTGTATACACTTCTTGGACAAAGTGAACCAGCGTATACCTCTCTTTCTTCATTCTTTGAGTCTGATCTGTAATCCTTTGTTGTTGACCTGCTACACTGTGAACTGTCATCTAAGTGAGTTGCCATCAAGGACAACACCTATGATATGTAACCCTTTGTTGTTGACCTACTGAATTGTGAACTGTCATTTGAGTGAGTTGCCATCAAGGACAACACTTGTATCATAATGCCAACAGCTTAAACTTGGAGCATGATCACATAAGCGTTCATTATTTAACCTATTTCATTTATTTCAATAAGATTTGCATCAAAATGATTATTGATGATGGTGCTTGTGTTGTCTTAGGAATGCGTATGAAATGATGATCAAAGATACACATGCATAAACAATTAATTGCACTTAGTTCTATTCCTGCACCAACACTCAACTAACATTCTTGCACTAGAGAGCAACCAATTTGGGGCTTCGACATTTTGAGACACTTCTGGGGAAAAACAGGAAGGTTATTGTCCAAAGTGATGTTATAATGCCTTCCCATGAGTTGTATTGCACCTAGGTCACACATGTGGGTCTCTAGAAGAAAACCAACAAATTTGCTCAAAATTTGCACAGTTTTCAAACTACGAAGTTTGACCTCAATTTGTGTGCAACTAGAGGTGAATCTGGAAAATATGAGAAAATGGCTTTTTTTTACCAATATAAAAAATTATCTATAACTGAAACCATTTCTCAAGATTCCCTTTTTTCAAAGTTACACATGGGTCTTTAAGGTAGTTTCATAAAAAACATTGTTTTTTCGGAATTCTAGATTCTTGTAAAAAGAGCCAAACATCAAACTTTGGCCATGCTTTTTGAAGATATGGATTTGAATGAGACAAATATAAGAGAGTTTTTTGTTGAAAATATTACAATTAGGTTCCCTCCAGTTTTTTTTCCAAAATTAGCCATGGTTAGGAAGATATGAAAATATCTTTGAGGCCAATTTATTAAAAATATGCAATTTTCCAGAATTAACGAAAATCACTGTTAGAGTCAAAATTCGCCTTGTAAATTTTATAAATGGCTTAGCCACGGTCTGTGTGAAGGGAGGATATGTTTATTATAGCTTCATATTACTGGTTTGGAGTTGGAGCATATGGCTTGGGATGTAAATAACTGATTCAATTTTAATAAAAGACTCCTAATGTCAGGTTTCTTTCTCCAAATCTATTGTTTTTAATGATCATTTTTGTCCTGTAATTTGATTTAATTTTAAGAGAGTGAGAGTTGGATGGTTTGGGCCCAACCAATCAAACTCGAAATCCCTCACTTTAGATTAGTTTTCAATCATTAGAAATTAGCAAAAGTTGTGTTGAATGGTGATTTTTTGTGTATGAATAGTTTCATTGATATACTTGTATGACTCAGAACATTCAAAGATTGTTTCCTTTTAGATTTGAGTAATGATCTCATCATGAATCGTTAAGGAGTGTGTTAATGAAGCATGAAGGATGTTTGAATGCGAATTCTGAAACCAATTCTATTTAAATTGTATAATCTTGCATTCCATACTTATACAGAGTTATTCTGTACTCATATAGGTTTTGTAATATCATGTTTTATATGAATGTCCAGCGATAATAGGATAATATGTTAATGGCTGTAGCTTAGTTAGAGTTGAAGTATGGTTGGATTGAGAGTTGTAGGTTAATGTGTTTCATGGAATAGGCTTTCTAAGTTTATTTGCTATAGTTTTAAATTTGAATAAACTTTGATTTTTAAGTGTGTGAGAACATTAATTCGAAGTTTTTAGTTTCCTTTGAGTGTTTGAGAGTTGAATGATAGGAAAGATAAAAGGCTAGTTTGAATTCTTGTTGGCTTGCATTCTAGGACTTAGACTTAGTGATTAGATTTGGTTTTGTTGGATTGTCTATTTTCCTTAGTTTAGAATTAGTTTTTTTAAGATTGAAATTATCATAAGCTTGATACTTAATGGTAATTATTCTTGTTTGGTTTCATATTTCTAATTTTTATTATTTGGATTGTAGTTAAGTTTTACCTGCATTAAAATTTAGTTTTGATTGTTTTACATTACTTGGATTGAGATTAAAATTGTTTAGTGATTTGTATTTTGTACTCAATTCAGGACTATGAATAGGAATTGATTTTAGACTTCATGATGTTACTTCAGGTTAGATGCTCTAATCCTGCATTACCTGCGCTTGTGCCTCTAAGTCTTACGACTCTAGATTCATAATTTAATGTTGGAATTATAACCATATAACTTCCCCAACAAGCCTGAAAATATAAAAAATATCTACTCTAAGTACCACTAGAACTCCTATGTGAGTTCCACAATGCAAAGTAATATTCCATAATCTAGTACTACAATATAGCACATTCAAATTCAAATTAATTAAATCATTTTTTGTACAAAATAAACAATCTAGAAATAAATTATTTTGGACCACATTTAATTACATATATGAATCTACTAACCTCACCCGAGCCCAAATGCAAGTAAGGTAGGATGTGGGTCTGATCAATCTAGGTTTAGTGCTCCCTTGCCCGTGGCTCAAAGATAAGGGCTTGCATGGCTAGACATGCATCGTCAAATCCTCTATATCCATATCCCACGCATGTGTCCACATAACTACAACATCGATAACACTTTACATATGGGCTTGTGTTCACAATGAAAATGACGAATTATAATTAGTCTATGAATTAATTAGCATGCATGTAACTTAAAAAAAGAAAATGTTGAAATCATAGAAATAGAGAATTTCGCCTTAATTACTGGTTCATGTGGTGGTACATAGTGACTCTTCTCCACATGAGTGTTATGAGGTGGACGTGGAGGTGAATGTGGAGGAGAATCCATGGAAACATGCACTAGTGGAGGCTACTCTGACTAATCAGTTGCCCCTTTGGATAACCATATAATCTCATCCATGTAGTTGGGTTGTGTTTACATGTTATCATGAACTTATTAATATAAATTCAAACTAAATTAATCTAAAAATGTATAATTTGACAATAAGAGCCAAAAGTTTCATATATATCTACATGTTCTATGTCACATGGGTTGTCCACCCTACAAGTGTCACAGATGACATCACAACACATACATGCATATGAAAAAATATTATCAACGGGTAGAATCACGAGATATGAATCATCATATAATGGAAATAGAAGATCACAAGGCAATGATGGTGGTCTACTCATCTCTCCATTCAATACGACATGCGCACTAGCCAATGTCATCTGCATGCTATTTGCAATGGTATTCCTGGTCTCAACACCTAGTTGCGATGACTCCTCTTGTTCCTTTGGCAATACCACGGTTTGAGATGGTAGTGGAAACAATCTCAAAGGTGCTGGTACATGCCCAGGGTCCCTATGAGCCCCGACATGATCATAGCTATGTCCCAAGCTAGGTCCATAAAACTCATATCTGGTGCTAGTGTAATCCAGCCTCAAATGTAGCATGAACTTTGCATATGTATGCTCTACAAAGTAGATGGGGACCATGGTGGGAGGAATCACCTCAAGCTCCAATGAATTGATCATAAACAAAAGGGTGTTAGAATCGCGATTTCCATTACACCAAAACCCACAGGTGTGAGTAAACAGATCCATCACCAGATTTAATGGATCCTTGAGAGGCGGTTAATCACATGTCATGAAACACACGAGGAGCACTGGATTATCCAACTTCCCAAAACATCTCCCTGCATGATTGTTGACATCAATGGCAACACACTTGCAGCCACTAGTCATCCAGACAATGCCAACTTTCCAACAATCTCATCTTTGGCATTGACGCCAACACTTGCTGCCTCATCACTTCTTCACTTTGATGGCCAATCCTCATACTGCTTCCACACTTCTATTGTATGAGACACCAATGGATTTCTCTCCTCTGTATGGGACATCACAAATCCTCCAGTTATTCTCTCCCCCTTTGACATTAATGGCAAAGGTCTACAAGTTACCTCTGATTTCTTGCATCTGCTTCCTTGCTTTTGCATGGGGACTGATCTTGTGGGCTTGACTTGACTGTGGAATTTTTGTCATTCCACATTTTTGTTGTAACTCATACTCTTCTTCCCACAACATAGGATGTTGTTGTGTACTCCCCCTGAATCCAAACTGGCTACACTCTTCCTCTCTCTCTTAATGCTAATATATTTGAAATAAACAAATACATTACTGTAAATAACACGGGGACTCAACCATACCTTAAATAGTCAGATGCACCTCTTTGTCTTTACCTTCTAGCTTCCTTCATCTAACTTATTCAGCCTCCCTTAAGGCTATTATATCCTTTCAATGAAGAGAAACAAAGAATCTGCTCCCCTTGAGCAGATCATCCTCCTTCTTCTTCCAAACTTTCAATGGTAGAGTCCCGACAAAAGAATTACCATCTAGCTTCTTCTTTGCTCATTTTTGGGATTTCCCTTGGTTGTGCATGGATGGAGGGCACTTCTCCTTCAACTCTTGTTTCTTCAACCAAATCCTCTTGCTTCCTTTTTTCTTTGTTTCCAAGGATAGATTTATTGGGTTGTCACTTCCATTCTTCACTTGAGGCTTGCACTGATTATTCCTAGAGGCTACAGAGAACTATCTCCTTCCCTTTTTCAACAAGTCCTTTTGACATAGAGCATTGCAGAAAAAACTTGGCTTCCTTTTCTCTTTTGTTTATTTTTATCTTCAAAGCCCAAGCTACAATATTTTCATGCATATGCTGAGAAGCATGCTTTTTCTCCTCATATTTGCAGCTTTCTCTCTTGTGGCCAAGATTTCCACAATTGTAGCATTTGACATGGCTTAGTGGGTAGATGAATTACTATATATGCCAACATTCTTGTCACTACCTCTACTACTACAAAAACACCTTTTCCAAGCCTCTTTGTGCATTCTTGGGTTGCTTCTACCCAACACAAATTGTTTCCTTGCATGCCATCTACAAGCCATGGCTTTATGTCCAAAATTATTGCAAGAAAAAAAATATCCAGAAAAGGGCTTTTGAGGACTAAATATACCTTTTCTTTGAGGGATTTTTCCTTGAGGAGGAAAGGACCTCTATTGGTTCTTCTCATGCCTTCCATGGTAGTTTGCATAGCTTCCTTGCACTCTTTCTTTCGACCACTTAGCTCTCTTAAGTTGCTCTCCTTTTTGCTACTGAAGTTTAACAACTTCTTTTCTTCTATTGTTGTTAGAACCTTGAACTACCTTTACTTGGGAAGTAGACCCTTCATTATTTCCCTACTTGGAGCTTGGATCTTCTTTAAAACACAAACCAACCTTCATGAGTGGGGATCTCTGCTTAACAAGCATCTCATACAAGGCCTTTCTACTCTTCTCAAGCTTCTGAGATTAATACAACTCTTTATTTGACTTTTCTAACTCATGTCTCAATGAAACTATTTCAACTTGTAGTCTTTCATAATGAGCTTCTCTTTCATTTAGCCGATTGGTCAACATCCCATTCAGTCTACTAGCCTCTTCTTATTGAGCATTTAGATCAACTATTTTTTTGCTCAACTTTTCATTCTCAAGCTCATAAATTTCCAATTTCTCCTCTTGATTGAGATTTAATTATGATAGTTCATTGATATTTTCTAGAGCAGGGATCAAACTCTTCCTAAAATAGATCCTTTCATCCAGATCCTTTTATTTGCTATCATAGGTGCTAGCTAAGCCACCACAAAGATCTAATTCCATCTCTATGTCTATGGAATCTTCCACAGGTCTGAGGGATATCCCTTCTTCATCACTACAAGGGGTAATCTTGTTTTCTCTTGTGGATGAGTACACCTAGGATCTATCTTCTTCCTCTAAGATGTCCTCATTGGATATTACTGCAAGTATAGGCCTCTCTTCAAAAGAACTATATGTATGACTATCTTTATCTTCAAAAGAATAATATATACATATAGTGACTAAATTACCTATCTCTTTACAATTACTACAAAGAGATAACTTACCTTCTGAGTCACATGGCCTCTCTTCCAAGACTTCTTTATTGTCAACATGAGTGTGATGAGTAACAAATTTCTTAATGGGAGAAGTATCTTCCTTCTCTTGAGATTCCTTCTTCTCCCTTTTCTTTTTATAACCACCAACAACTTATGCATGTTCTGATTCACTACTAGAGCAACAAGGTTCCTTAGCCTATTCTTGAGTCACATGGATATCTCCTCCATACAAACATTACAATCTATCCAACATTTCCCTTTTTGTCTCACAATGCCTCACTTTATCAACATCTAGCTTGGACAACCCTTTCATGACATTCTCCTTGGCTTCTTCATTGAACTCATTCCTCTCTTCATATATCATGGGAAACCAAATGTTTTCACTGATCGCCATCAAATAGGCTTCCATTCTGAACTTCCAGATCTCATAGTCTGATCCATTTAAAAATGGAACTCCTTCTGCTGCTAGCCAAACTTGATTAGTCATTGTTTCCATTGGATCTTCCTTCTGGAAATCAAGCTATTTCTGAAAGAACTTGGTTCTGATACTAGTTGTTGGAAACAATGTTAATACTAAGAGGGGGTGTGAATCAATATTAAGACTGATTTTAATCTTTTATGCCAATTTATTTTCCTTATTCAAACTTGGAAACCATCCATATAACCAACAACAACATATCATGTGGTAGCAATATGAAATAAACATACAAGGACATACCATGAGCAACATATACATGAGACACATAGGTTTTACATGGAAACCCTTTCAGGAAAAAACCACCAAAGCTTGTTGTTGTTATTGATGTAAAATAACAAAACCTACTTTACTACATCAATATTGTTTGTGATCCATCACTCACAGGAAGCACCAAATCCCTTTTATTGTTTTCTAGCACCCACTAGTAGGAATCGCCAACTATCGCCTTTGTAGACACCTGATCAGCCTACCAGAAGCACCATCTGAAGCACTAACTTCATGGATTTGTTTCAAGCACCAACTTGCAACTCCTTCGATTTTTGAAAGCACCAACTTGTAGAAGGAACCAACCCCCCAGCCTTCCTAAGCACCCACTAGATATGGAAGCATCAACTTCCGTTATGCAGGCTTCAACCCACACTCAATAAGGAACTCAATATTTAATGTAATTGGAAACTAATTTTCCTGATATTAGCTTTGTTCTATGTCCTCTGCTCACTCTACTCACTCTACAACAGGCTACTGTTATGCTCATTAACAATCACTCAACTCTCTCAACACTTTGTCCACACCACAACATCAAACTGCTCTTGAATCTATGCTCTCAACAAAATTCAACACTTGGCATTCTTTCTTTGCACTGGCACTTTCAACTTCTTCTCACACAACAACACAACTTCTCTCAGAGTCTCTTACCTTTGCTTAGGCACTCTCAACCCTTTCTCAATAGAACATGCTTACTTGGTCTCACATACAACAACGCATACTCACACTCAAAACTCTCTGAAACAATGCTGCATTCCCCCACTTTTCTCATCTGAGTGCCTAGGTTTTGTTCCTCTAACACACTCTACTCAATGCTACCTCTGCTGCCTGTTTCCACATTGCCCGAGTGTACCTCTGCATGGATTCTCCATCCTGCTATTGCACCAATTTTCCTGGTCAGTACCACTGCATTAAACATGAGGATGGGCACCTGATCATTCTTGATACTGAGAATTAAATCTCAGTCAACCTGCACACACAAGGAGACCCATCACGAATTATGTTTGCACACATAACATGGCTTTCCATCCTTCTTAATTTCTCACAGAGATTAGGGTGTCATTTCAACATGGCTCTCCTATAATATGATCAACAATTTTGCACTTAGCCATATTTTACATTTAATTATTCATTAACATGTAAGAAAGCTCAAGCATGACCATTCTGGAGTCAACTGTTACCTCTGCAAATCATGGTCCTCTCTGTCTTGATCCAAGGATTTATGCAGTCGACATTATTCATGTGACACCAACCTTCTACACGCATTTACTTAGCTTCCGACCCATTCATTCTCATATGCCTTCATATACCTCTGTACAATAATATCGAAGCTATAACACATCAATTAAAAAGAATCTTATGAAATCACACCATTTTGATTCCTTTAGTCCACTTATATTTTTCTTTCTCATATGAATGCTGTCTGAGACCACTAGATTAATTCTTAGGTGCTAAGAATTGTATGCTCTTGTCGGGGGACTATCTCCTTGTGTATAATTATTTCCCTTGGTTCTTTTGGGTTTCCTTGACCAAGTGCCAACACATCAGAGCTCCTGCATATCATATCTTTCTCATAATTCAATTAGAGGGGTCCCCAAAATTCTAACCTTAGAAATACTCTCCATGTGGCATCACGTAGCACTTAGGTTCTTAGGTCTTCTCTGTGTCCTTGATCCTTTGGATTTCACATGACCATGTGCCAGTCCACTTCGAAGCTCCTTTATTGGATCATAACTTTTCTATAAGGCAATTACTCAGGAGTTACAAAAACTCCAACATCCGATATGCCAAACCCCAAGATGACATCATGTTTTCGTCATTACTCCATGTGGCACCTCCTTATTGGTGACACATGTCACTCGTATTTTCCCCATTAGGCCACCGAAAATGCCAAATATGAATACCATGCATTAGGGCCTAAATCTACCTCAGGCTGAGAAAGGCAGGATCTAGGGTAACATCAAACCATGCTTAACCTGGTAGCTAGCCCTACCAGGTCGGGAGAGGGCTCTCTCCTGGTCAATCTCAGAAAAATATGGCCAATAAAGCTTGAGATGAATGATATAAAGACTAATTTTAGGCTAGGTATATGCTTAGAGGAGTTTGATTGAATTTTATAATGGTTTGTTGGCTCAAATATGAAAGGCAGATTTAGGTTTGGGGAATGGACTCAGTCTTGTAGAGGTTTTTGTGGGGCGAGGTAGGAAAATGGTTTAGTACTTTGAAATAAGTGAGATGGAGAGTCTTATGACTGGTGAGGAGTTGGAGAGGGCAAGAGAGTCTCGGGAATCCTCTTCAAATAGTTGAAAACATAAATAACTAAACAAACACTAGGTAGAGCACTACAAAATCAATGAATTCTACCTTTATCCTTGATTCATTTAGTTAAGCTAAACAAAGAGAGATGATGGCATACATAAACACATGTAAACTTTAATAATAGAAGGAAAGACAATACCAAATCAACTTGCGACAAGAATCCGACAAAATTTTGCAATCCCTGGTCTATTACTTTGCCAAACTGCAGAGATGAATGTACAGTAATGCTCCAAGCATTCACAAGAGTCCAACCTTTACAAATTACTAAAAAAGTACTAGATATATGAAAAAAGAGAACTCATGCTAGCCTTTAGGGGTCGAATTCATGAGTTTAGGAGCTGTTTCAACAAGATCTAAACTAAGAATTGAAAAGTAGGCAATGGAACAACTTGCCTCTAAAATCTAGGAAATTGATTCATTCAATTGAAAACCACCTATTCATAATGTATCTACCTCCATGAGTGAATTTTTATCATTTTTACATCAAATTCCATCAAGTTACATCAATTTACATCATGAGTTTGACCAAGAGAGAGAAAAAATTCAAACTGAGAAAAAACTAGGCGAAAAACAGAGTTTTTGGACAAAAATAGCAATTTTCCATCCTGTGCGTCGCGCCATGTGCATAGCAACTTTTTGTAGCTGATTTTGGAGGCCTTCCTATGCACCAAATTTTCTTCAAGTGGGCTTGTTTGAAAGTTTTGTCTGTCTACTTTCCAAAATAGGTGGAATTTCTAAATTTGGTGTCCATTTGCCCCTCCAAAAGTGATCTCTCCCAACGCTGCTCCCTATGTGGCCAAAAAGGGGCAGAAAGGGCATTTTTGAGGTGTTTTTGACCCTTTTGGAAGCTAAAAACTTGACAAAATTTTTTGTCCATTTGTGGACATTCATATTTTTGCATGAGGAATCCAAAAATGCTGATTTTTCCTCCAAAGGAGGTCCCTAGCAAAAGCGCGCGCCAGGGGCAGTAGCACACCAGGCAGAAAAACCTATGTTTTGCTCCAAAAATTCAACATTGACAAAAAGCATCCCAAATTTCTTGAAATTTGGGTTGAGTTTCCTACATCAAGTGGTATGTTGGGCTAAGGAAGCCTCAGCCAAAATCTTGAGCTTATCTTGCTCTTTCCTCTTCCTCAAAGCTTTCCTCAACTTGGCCTTCAAAGTCCTAATCCTCGCTTTGCAAACTTTGTTTCTAGCCAAATAGTGATAGGCCATGTGCCTCAACATATTTTTCTTTTTGTTGGCCTTCTCCAGCATCGTTTCCAAGTGCATTTTTTCCATCTCAAGCCAAGATTCACGATCAACTTCAATTTCTTGTTCAAGTGGTGTCAACTTGACTTGGTCCTCTTCATCATTTTGTTTCTTCGGTTTCAACATTTCAAGCTCCACTAGGCTTTGCTTATCCTCCAACTGTTTGTTTCTTTCTTGTTTGTCATCTATATCATCTTCGTGCATCTTCTCTTTGCCTTTTCTTTGTTGCTTATCATAGTCATATTCACTGTCTCTTTCCATTGTTTTCCCTTGGTTTTCAAAAATGTGATTATATATGAATGGTTTGTGGATAATAGTATGGAATAGGATGGAGGAATGGAATGGGCAGAGTGTATGGGGAAGGGAGTGTGGAAATTTATGTATGAACAGGGTTTAGGGATGTGAGTAGAGTTTAGGGAGTGAGTAGGATAAGTGTGTAGGGTTTAGGGAGTGAGTAGGATAAGTGTGTAGGGTTTTAGGAAGAGTGTGTAGGGTTTTAGGGAGAGTGTGTAGGGTTTGGTGATGTGAGTAGGGCTTGTAGGGTTTTGGGATAGTAGGAATTAGGTATTAGGGTTTAGAGATTCCCATTAGGGTTTGGGAGTAGTGGGATTAGGTATTAGGGTTTTTAGTTTTGGAGATAGGGGAATAGATGAATACGAATGAAAGAGGGAAGGGGGAAATGAGATGAGTGAAATGTAGTGAAGGGGAATGTAACTGATGCAAGGAGAGAAAATAGAAACAATGACAACTTTGAAACCCTAGACAGTTTTTTGAATGTGACTGTGCAACAAACTAGGGTGTTCCTTTTCACCTATTTACACACCATGAATGATGATCAAAACTTTTGCAATGGCACTATGGAATGCTTCACTTACTTGTTGAATGAAGATTGAACAAATTTGGAGCTTGAAAAAATGATTTGAGTGAAATTTGGGCTAAGTAGACAGGTGCGCTGTGCTCAATAGGTGAGCCGTGCCCATTCAAATTGTAGTGTAAAACCTGCACTAGGTGCGTCGTGCTAGCTGACAAGTGCAAAACGATTTTTGCAGGACACTTTTGGAGGCCTTCCCTGTGTCTAAATTGGGTGTGGGATATCTCTTTGTAAATATTATTGAGTCTACTTTCCAACACAACTTGAATTTTTCAATTTGAAGTTCATTTGCCTTGTCAAAAGTCAAATCTCCCAAGACTGGTCCAAATGTGCAAAATAAGGTTGCCTAAAGGCAGAGTGCTATTGCAGTCAACTTTTGAAGGCATTCCTCAACTCCAAATTAAGCTCATGATAGCTCATTGGAAAGCTATTTGTGTCTTTTTATAATTTGACTCATCAAAAAAGTCATTTGGCCAATCCAGCTACGAGAAATCTTGATTTTCCCAAGGCCAGTTCAGAGGTGCATCAATTCTCCTGAGGCAATTGTATGTTTGACATTACTCTAAAACCATGACACCTGTGTAAAAGTGAAGGATTTTTTTCTTCCTTGGCCTATTGTGGACAAAAACCTCTCTCATTTTTCCAAAATTCATCTTTTATTTCTCAGAAACATCATTGGAGTAAATCCTATCCCGATGTGTGGAATAGGGGATTTGTCGAAATGAAGTGAAATGAAGGGGATAAGGGGCTTCTAAATTATTGAGAAAATTTTGGAAAGTATGGAGGGATATTAGGAAGTAGGAGAAAGTGGAATTTGAAATATCGAGTGAGGGGAAGGGGTCCAAAAGGACAAAACCCAGACCTAGCCTAGAAAATTGTCAAATTGTAGCAAGAAACTAGGGTTTGTGCGAAAATGAGGAATTTGAGGGATAACAGTGATGGGAAGTGTTTAATAAGGTACATTAAGGATAGCGGAAGGTGTATGAACATCAAGATACAATTTTTGCTGATGATTTGACCATCCAAGAGACATTACATTCAAAACCCTAGGAGAGGGAAATGAACCTTACCTAGGCATAACTGAAGCATGAACAAGGTGTAAAATGACCCATTGGAACCTAACATGATGATGAAAACCCTATGAATGATGGTACACTCAGTTGAATGGTGACATGGACCGACATTTGGACAACTTTGAAAGGAGTGAAAACAAACCCTAGACCTAATACCTAGTGACCAAATTTTGCTTGAAGACTCACTAAAATGACAAAATTTGACCTTGACACCTTAAAACACTTTGTAAGAGCATGTTTGATCATTGGCAGAATGTTTCAATGACTGACACTAACATTGGCTCCAATGGGGATGGTAGCTCCTTGGAGGTGCCAAGAACTGCAGATCTTTGGGAGAGCAGACAAGTGGCTTCATCCATTGGGTAATGGAGTCAATAACTTCAAAACACCAAAAAACCAATTACTATGAAACTTTGACTCAAGACTCATAGTTGAACTGACTAATTCAAAACTGAAACAAGACTCTCAAAATCTGAAACTGGACACTCAATTGAAACTATCTTTAAACTGGCTGAAACAAAAAATGACTCAAGACTAAAACACAACTGACAAACTGGAAAATATGCTCAAAATGGAGCTTATTCAATACAACCTACTCTAATTGTTCCATTCATCACCTGATCAAGTGAAATGAAACAACCAATGCAACAAAGTAAGCATTTTGGCTGTTTTTTGCACTCTCCACAAGTGCTTGCTTATGAACAATAAGAGAGAACTACTGAAAGGCAACTCCCATGAAAACTTGGAAACAGATCCGTTGAATAATATGAATTCTCTATCTGACTCCAAAAACACTGCATAAGGATCTCGAAATTCATGCACACTGGGACTTAGCTCATCCAATGGATTACCTTTCTTCTCCTCATACCATGAATGCAAACTTTCATCTGAGCTTTGTGATGGGGCTCCTGCTAAAAATGACAAAGAAACCGGCTACTGGATAAAGTTTGTATAAATACTTTTTTCAAGCTCACAGATAGGAGAAGGACTTTGACTGCATACATCATCCAACACATTAGCTATTGGATCGTGAAAAACTTGAAAAGACTACTACCACCCATTTTCTATTGCTTCTAATGAAATTGCATGATTTCCTACAGGCTTCTCATTTGAAGATATACTATGCAATTTACCCTTCAAAAATTGAAATGATTCAAAACAAAATGGTACGGAATCATCTTGTATCATTTGATCATATGTGCTAGCTTCCAAGTCTTCATCTGCAACTTGAAAATTAATGGGATTCGAGGGCTGCAAATCTGGATATGAGAAGTATTGAACAAGGTTTTCATTGCCCTCAAGATGGTCCAGATCAAGACTCATTGATAGTTGATTTTATGATTGCGTGAAAGTTGTCTCTGATGAACTGAAACGAAGCAAAACAAAAAGGCAAATATCCTTCACTTACTTCAAAATTGGCTACAATTTCCTCGTCATTTCCATAGCTAATATGCATTGGTTGATCAATGCATTTGAGCTGTTGAAATTGAACTTCCTCCTTCCACAAACTAGTTGCTGATTTGTTTGCAAGATTAGCTTATGTTTGGAGAACATAATCATCATCATACTGATCAAATTAAGGAAAATCATCAGTATAAAGACATTATTAAGCATACATGTCATATCAACAAATCTCTCTTCTCCAAGATGATCTCTAAAACAATCATTATCAGATCTATGACAATTGGGATAAGAAAGAAGATGTTTTGGATTAGCAACTTGTTCTTCTTCAATCAGAAAGCCATGGGCTTGAACATTATACTCATTCCTTGTGATGATCCTTTGCATCATCTCTTCCATTGCACTTACCAAAATGTCAAGCTTTACCTCTAGAGATGTCGATTCCTCAGATCCGTGTTTTTCATCTCTTCTTCCTTCAACTTTTCCCTTCAAATCAGCAAATGAGCCTCTACATCTACTGCATCTCTTCAAGTGTTGTAAGATTCATTTCTCTCAGCTGAAACTCCATTTTCGAATCAAAGGCATCTGGGTAGTGTAAGAGAGTAGATCCAGGAGGAGGTCTTATATTAATAGGCATCGAATAATAAACTTGGTTAAGTCTGGAAAAAAACTATTGTACTGTCTCCCCTGGCAATCTTTTCAACTGGTTATACTCTTCTATAATTAAGAAAGGGTTCTGTCTAACCACCCACCTGTCGAGGAAAACTTTGATGAATTGCTGGAAATCTGAGATGCTCACATCAAGTAGGGTTTTGAACCAACTCTTGACTTTGCCTTGCAAAGAAAGAGCAAAAAACCTAATAATAACATCTTCTTCATCAACTTCAAAAAGGTCGAGAAAAGACTCAAAATTCAGTATGTGTCTCTCAGCAGTGATGTTGTCGCATTCACCATCAAATCTTGGTAGATATAGGTCATGATTTTTAGGGAAAGCATGGGATATAGGAGGTAAAATTAGAGGCTTGTATCGATTTGGAATTTTACAAGGTATAGGGGTATGTATAGAAGGTATAGAATCAGTCTTGGTCTCTTGGGGCTCATCACTTTGAAGACAGTCATCAGAAGATTAAAAAAAATTGTCTTGATCAAGCTAAAAGGTATGAAAATATTTGGTATTCACAATCTTCAAAGGGAAGGAATCAAATGCAAGTCGAGGATATTTTCTCAAATACAATATACTTTGCAAAGCCTTCTTGACATTCTCGGGAAAAGAGAAGAAATAATTTAGAACAAAGAACAAAATGTCTTTACTATTGGGAAAATTAGTGTCCATTCAGAGTTGCTAGTCCCATTAAGATGGGTAGCTATCTTAGAAACAAAAAAACCAAAGTTACTTGTGTTTTCCTTTATGAGAAATAGATGAGAGAGAAGCAGAGAGTACCAACCTCAGTCTTTTGCTTGGCTCCTTGCTTGTTTCCTCTCTCCCTTGATAGAGCTTTCACCACTCCTTTCTCACTTGTCCTGCTTCAAAGAAAACATGTAGAGTCAAAGCAACCAAAATACCATCAAAGCATAGAGATCTATAACCATAAACAATGTAGGATCAAATGTACATTAACCATACAAATGCATACACAAATACAAGATTCAGAAATATACAAGTACATGGAGGAAAACTCAAATAGCTTTATTGATATAAGTAGTAGAAGAGAGGATTACAACCAAGCTTTTTGATCCAAAACCAACCTCCCAGCATGAAAGCCCTCTTCACCTCATGAAAATCTATATCACCCAACAATACAATGTTTCATAGAGAAACCAACAACACTTCCTTACAAAATACAAAATTTCAACCTTCAGATCTCTAGGATGAGGGATCCATATATAGATATTTGTACGTGGGTGAGTCAGCTTCTGGGAATTTGATTAGTTTCATTTCACTGATAGTTCTTGGTTCCACTTGGATATTTCATGATATCTTACTCATCCCCGGTGAATTCAGAGAGGCAAGTGTGAGATGAGCAGTTTCTGGAAGATTCTCCGGGTTTCCACCTAGAAAACTGCCTCTGCCATTTGTTTTCTCTTGCTCATCGCACCCTATAGAAGGGATTTTTAGTATGCATCACACCATTTGTGTGTTACAGGTGAGATGCATCACACCCTCAGCATGGAGCAGTCTGTATGGTCCAGTTTTGACAAGTTCCGAGTAGTTTTTCAGGGAGAACTTCTGGGAAATGATGTAATTAGTTGACCTTGTTCATTTAGGGCATGAAACAAAAATTTTAGGGGCTTAGAAGCCCTTGGTTTATGTACATATGTGATTGGGGTTGCAGTGCCCAAATATGTCTATAAAAGTCTTGGATGAAATTCCAACTTAAATACCTGATCTTTCCATATTGTCCTTTCATGTTTCTGCTGGTCAGGTTCATCCTCTAGTGGAGTCCTTGGATCTGATCTCAAAACCGATTTGGAATCACCAGGTGAATGATTTCAGCCTTTCAGTGTCTAATCGTTGTCCATCATCAACAATCATATCTGAAATTGATTACATTTGCTGAGGAAACTAGATGTTCATTTCATAAACTAAACTAGAGATTGACTGAAGCAATGTTCATCTACTATGCACTTGCAGAGCAAGAGCAGTTCAAAGGCTACCTGGCTAACTTTAGACTTTGTCTGTAGTTTATAAAGCAAAAAATAAACTTTCTTCCCTAGTATGGTCGCCACTATGTTAGGTCCTAAATCTACCTCAGGTTGAGAAAGGCAGGATCTAGGGTAACATCAAACCATGCTTAACCTAGTAGCTAGCCCTACCAGGTCGGGAGAGGGCTCTCTCTTGGTCAATATTGGAAAAATATGGCCAATAAAGCTTGAGATGACTGATATAAAGACTAATTTTAGGCTAGGTATATGCTCAAAGGAGTTTGATTCAATTTTATAATGGTTTGCTGGCTCAAATGTGAAAGGCAGATTTGGGTCCAGGGAATGGACTCAGTTTTGCAGAGGTTTCTCTGGGGCAAGGTAGGAAAATGGTTTAGTACTTTGAAATAAGTGAGATGGAGAGTCTTATTACTGGTGAGGAGTTGAAGAGGGAAAGAGAGTCTCAGGAATCCTCTTCAAACAGTTGAAAACATAAATAACTAAACAAACCCTAGGTAGAGCACTGCAACATCAATGAATTCTAACTTTATCCTTGATTCATTTAGTTAAGTTAAAAAGAGAGAGATGATGGCATACATAAGCATATGTAAACTTGAATTATAGAAGGAAAAACAATACCAAATCAACTTTCTACAAGAATTCCACAAAATGCTGCAATCCCTGGTCTATTCCTTTGCCAAACTGCAGAGATGAATGTACAATAATGCTCCAAGCATTCACAAGAGTCCAACCTTTACAAATGATTGAAAAAGTAATCGATATAGACAAAAAACAACTCATGCTAGCCTTTAGGGGTTTAATTCATGAGTTTAGGAGTTGTTTCAACAAGATCTAAACTAAGAATTGAAAAGTAGGCAGTGGAACAACTTGCCTCTAAAATCTAGGAAACTAATTCATTCAGTTGAAAACCACCTATTCATGATGTATCTACCTCCATGAGTGTTTTAATCATTTTTACATCAAATTCCATCAAGTTACATCAATTTAAATCATGAGTTTGACCAAGAGAGAGAAAAAAGTCAAACTGAGAAAAAACTAGATGAAAAACAGAGTTTTTGGGCAAAAATAGCAATTCTCCATCCTATGCGTCGCGCCACTTTCCTTGTGCATAGCGCCTTTTTGCAGCTGATTTTGGAGGCCTTCCCGTGCACCAAATTTTCTCCAAGTGAGCTTGTTGGAAAGGTATGTCTGTATATATTCCAGAACATGTGGAATTTCTAAATTTGGTGTCAATTTGCCCCTCCAAAATTGAGTTTTCCCAACACTGCTTCCTGTGTGGCCAAAAAGGGGCAGAAAGGGCATTTTTGAAGTGTTTTTGACCCTTTTGGAAGCTCAAAACTTGAAAACATTTGTTGACCATTTGTGAGCATTCATATTTTTGCATGAGGAATCCAAAAATGCTGAGTTTTCTTCTAAAGGAAGTCCCTAGAAAAAGCGCGCGCCAGGTGGCATTCCTCTAAAACCATGACACCTGTGTAAAATGTGAAGGAGGTTTTTCTTCCTTGGCCTATTGTGGAAAAAAAAATCTCTCATTTTTCCCAAATTAATCTTTTCTTACTTAGAAACATCATTGGAGTAAAACCTATCTCGATGTGTGGAACAGGGGATTTGTCGAAATGAAGTGAAATGAAGGGGATAAGGGGCTTCTAAATTATTGAGAAAATTTTGGGAAGTAGGGAGGGATATTAGGAAGCAGGGGAAAGTGGAATTTCAAAGATTGAGAGAGGGGAAGGGGCCCAAAAGGACAAAACATAGGCCTAGCCTAGAAAATTGTCAAATTGTAGCAAGAAACTAGGGTTTGTGCGAAAATGAGGAATTTGAGGGATATCAATGATGGGAAGTGTTTAATAAGGTACATTAAGGATAGGGGAAGATGTATGAACATCAAGATACAATTTTTTCTGATGATTTGACCATCTAAGAGACATTACCTTCAAAACCCTAGGAGAGGGAAATGAACCTTACCTAGGCACAACTGAAGCATGAACAAGGTGTAAAATGACCCATTGGAACCTGACATGATGATGACAACCCTTTGAATGATGGTACACTCAGCTGAATGGTGACATGGACCGACATTTGGACAACTTTGAAAGGAGTGAAAACAAACCATAGACCTAATACCTAGTGACCAAATTTTGCTTGAAGACTCACTAAAATGACAAATTTTGACCTTGACACCTTAAAATCACTTTGTAAGAGCATGTTTGATCATTGGAGGAAGGTTTCAAAGACTAACACTAGAAGGTTTCAAAGACTAACACTAACACCATGTGTTCACCGTATAGTTACAACATGTTTACGTTGTATGCCTTGTCAACTCTTGAGGGGCCAATCAGCTACTACCATGTGTCTATTAGAGGAGAGAGAAAGGGTCTTCTTGATCCTTGGTTTTTCACTAAATTCCTTTGTAAATCCTCTCCTTCATGAATCTTGGTGCTTCTAAAGAAATGTAATTTTTAAGGACTTACAATATTCCGAGGTTTCGATGGAACTATGCTCTGAGGTTTCGATATGCCTTTCTGTGCCATCTGCTCCGACCTTAGATATTGTGACTTGCTCCAATATTTTGGGTTCTGAAATATCTAGGATCTGAGGTTCTAAACCTCCAAAAATTGGCTTTGATATTCAACTAATCCTTTCTAGCTTCTTTTAAATATACTACTGAGGCTTTGATGGCTTCCTGCTTCCGATATTTGGCCTTCCAAAATTCGGCTCCCAATATTTAAATTGCTTCAAAGCACTCCAAGATCTTGTAATTATCAATAAATTTTGATCCACGTGGCCATCTATAGTCTTCCATATATTGTTGGAAATCTTATTCAAATCAATTTGTAATGGAGAAGGTCTGATGTAGGCTTTGAGCCTTTTTGCTACCTGAAAAATGGCTACAAATTCTTTGTTGTTCTTTGCACCTTAACCCTTATTCTTGTGCATAGAACCTACTCTTCCAACCACCATAGTCATATTTTTATGGCTTCTTCCAATAAGCCTGCTATTATGATTATTCTATATAGAGACTATAGAAACCATAAGACTCCCCTTGATCTTGACACATCAAACATATCAATGCTAGCCCAATTACCATCACAACTACGCTAGGGGACATCAAAGTTGTCTTTCCTAACATCATGCTAGCACATATATCCATGTTGATCTGGTTGACATCAATGCCAATACTCTTGCCAACAATTAGACAATTCCAACTACTGAACACATCTCCTAGCACGATTGTTGACATGACTGGCAACACACTTGCAACCAATAGTCATCCAAATAATGCCAACTGTCTAACAAAGGGGTGGCTTCAACATTCTCAAAATATCGAAGTGGAATTATACCTCGATGTCTAGTAGGATGCTCTAGAGGGATGTCAAAAAACTCTCCACAAACATCAATGTCCTTGTTGGCATCTTTCAATGCCTCCCAAGTATGTGGGCTTGTAACCTCCAACCTCATAATCCTATATATGGAATGTAAGAGGTGGTCTGCCCAATAGTATGTCTCAATTTACCTATTGATGCTCTCCAACATAAAAGACAAACTATTCCTAGTAGGTGAACTAGTAGAGATTTTAATCAACTCTCATGTGATCCATGTATGCTGGGCCCTAACATCTTCTAAGTGATACTAGCGATAACATCATCCCATAGAGGGATCAACGTTGCACTATGATCCTCAACTTTGCCTTGTTGAGGGTTTGTAAATCATAAACATAATTTTAAACACACACACACACACACACACATATATAATGGTAACTAAACATAATAACATATACATTAAATTCAAACACATCAATTGAAGATGATTTAAAAATGAAAGACAGTTTCAAGACATAAACATGCTTAGAATTTAAAGAGGATTTAAAAATGCACATGTAGTAGGTGAAAATGGTCCACTATATGTAATATGATCATTAACAAAGACATAAAAATTTCCTTTGGCAATCCCACTAGTTTTAGAGCCAAAATCTAGGAGTGGAACACATCCTCTAGAGTGATACTGGCTGTAGCATCATCCCACGAAGGGATTGACATTGCACTATGATCCTCAGCTTTGCCCTGTTGAGGGTCTGTAAATATATATATATATATATTTCAGTGTGGTTCATGGACACTAACTGGTCGCTACATCCACGGGAAAATTCAGATAGATCAACCTGAAGGGATCTACCTGCCGACCAAACTAGCAAGGCCTAACCCCAAGGGTATCGAGGAGATTTGACCCCATGACCTCTTGATAGGCAAGGTACTTAGAAATAGGAACTCGACCAACTGAGCTATCTCTTGGGGTTATATATATATATATATATAATATATGTAATTTCCAACTAAACATAATAACATCTACTTTAAATTCAAACACATCAATTGAAGATGATTTAAAAGTGAAAGATAATTAAGACATAAACATGCATAAAGTTTAAAGAGGATTTAAAAATTCACTAGTAGTATGTGAAAAGGGTCCATTATCTATAATATGATTATTAACAGAGACAAAAAAATTGCCTTTGGAAATGCCACTAGTTTCGAAGCCACAATCTAGGAGTGGAACACATACTCTGGTTGGGCTATGCAATCTATCACGAGCCCAACCATGTATAAAATATCCCCCCCACACTCTGATGGCCTGTGGTTGGGGGGAGTATAGGAGATGGCTCTGCATATTACATATAGTACTATAAAGTATTGAGTTCCATGTAAACACAATCAAAATAAGTGATCAAATCCAACTTCACACTTTTTCCCATTATTAAATAATGCAATTTATTCATAGAGCATAAATATGTAAATATATGTAAATATTGAAATAAACCTATTTGCAAAACTAATAAAATTTCATGCCAACCAAATACTCCATAAGATTATAAGTTCTTATAATGTTTGACTTTGACACATGGCATGTACTAGGTGCAAGCACATAAAGATAATGTTTCCACTACAACACGTTCTACATAATGAAACAACATGGTACAAATTAGAAAAGAGCCAAAATGCTTTTATTCACTTTAAATGCACTTTTGATCATGGATTTAATTTATGTATCAATGATGCATTGTTGAAACTTGAACTTATATATATAGTGATATAATTATATAGTTAATTTTTATTTTTTTCAACTGTGGTTCACAGTCACTGAGTGGTCACTACATCCATGGGTAATAATCTGGGTAGACCCACCCAAAGGGATCTACCTGTCGGCTTATCTGGTCAGGCCTAGCCCCAAGATCCAGGATCGACTATTCTCTGAATATTCTTCATCTAATAACTTAATTAACGACTATGATGAGAGGGAGTGAAAAGAGGTGTGGAAACGTGGTGGTGGAGGATGGTCGATGCTTCTCGGTAATTGTAATGCGGAAGTTGAGGTAATGGAAAAGGAAATGGAAATGATTAAGGGTGAACAATCATTCTTGCTGTATGAAATATGGTTGTAGTGGGGTATTGAATTGGTCTGAGCATGATGGTATTCAAAACAGGACATCTATGGTTTGCTTGGGCTCAATCCAAGTATATTTTGCTGCAATTTTTCTCGATTGTTGGGGTATGTTGTTTGCATTGACTCGAGGAGGTGTCTATTGCTCTTTCTTTCATTTTAGTGCATTGGCTTAGGGAAGTGTGTGTCATATTGAGTAAGAGAACAAAAACCTCTATTTTTTGATATGTTTTGATATTGAATTTGTTGTAGATTCTTTTGTAACAATGAGCATTGAACAACAAATTATCCGTTTCCTTCTTGATCGAACTAATCTTCTGGTTGTGAATTTTGTAATCTCTTTAGGAGTTCCTTAATCTATCGAACATGCTTATTTCATGCGGTAGATTTAGCTTCGTTTCCCATCTTATGTCCTAAAAAATAACTAAAGACAAAAAATCTTGTTAAACGAGAAAGGAATTCAGTAAAAGAATTCTTTAGTAGATTGCATGTGTACCTTGTATTACGAGCATCATAATTAAATTTAAGTTCTTTCTTTGCAATCACAAAGAAGTTTCAGAGAAGCAATGTAAAGAGGGCGTGAAGAAGACCCCAGGACCATCAATAATATATCTGCATGATACATATTAATTTTTCATAAAAGTGAAAAAATATTTCAACTATTTTTATTCGAAAATGGAGGTGAGGTCAGATGATCGAAGGTCGGGGTACATTTGATTGAAATATAAGCTTTGAAATTTGTGACGTATTTAAAAAGAAAACAAAAGAAGAGTAAAAGAAAATTATGCTTGGCACTAAAATTGATAGAAATAATATTTTATTTGTAATAAGAGTTGAATATAGTTAGGTAGTCAGAAGTTATGATGATATTACATAGAATGTTTTTACAGATTAGCCTCGACTCCAACCTAAAACATAGTCGGGAGGGTGTAAAAAAAAGGATTTTTTTGGGAGGATAGGGAAAGAACGAAACAATTGTAAAGGTTGGGAATGGAGCTCCACTAAGAGCTTATCACCTTAACTAATGTGCAAAAAAAAAAAAAAATAGGATTGTGACATAATGAAAACCCTTTCAAATAATTTAAAAGAAATTTTAACTTTTTAGTGGAATGGGAACCACTATAAATCAACAAAAACGATTTAGTCTTGAAGAAGCATCTAAAATTTTTACTTGTAACATTTTCAGAAGACATTATTGGGGCCTTGAGGTTGGGAAAAAAGCTCCAGTGAAACTCTAATAGCTCCAACGAATGCGTAAAAAAAATTGCAACATAATGAAAACCCCTTTTAATGAACATTGACGTAGATATTTCAACGGTCTTCAGGTGTTATACTTCACCTGGTGAAGGATTTCCCTGGAAAACGGTCATGATGTCGGTAAAAATACCGCAAGACAACTGTAATTTAGTGTCAAGCATAGTGAATCTGAAAGAAATGTAAGACAAAACAGAAAGCTAGAGTTGGGCAGATGGTTTCCTTGCCTTTGCTATTGTCAGACAAAGACTAGAGCCATGAACAAGGTTCTAGCAACGTTGTTTTTAACTTGGTTATGGAGCAGAGGGGAAGAACCAAACCCTATGGTAGGTCTGAAACCCAACTAGACAATCGTAATTTAGTGCTGAGCATAGTGAATATGGAAGAAATGTAAGACTTAGAGTTAGCCAGAGTGTTGCCTTGCCTCTGCTATTTCTAGACACAAACTAGAGACATGAACATGATTCCAATGATGTCATTGTTAATCTAGTTGTGAATTAGAGGGGAAGAAAGAAACTTTGCTGCAGGTCGCAAACCCAACTTGGTCCTAGGAGAAAAAGAGTTGAAAATGATATAGTATGAGCCAGTTACCCTAGCGGTAAGCAAGAGGAAATCGGGGCGAGGATTTAAGAGATCACCATATGTAAGGCCACAATGAACTGAATAAAATAAAAAAATTATGTGAATTCGAGAATTACGAGAAGTAAAAAAAAATTAATAGCAATTCGATTTAAGTTGCAATTTAACATCTGGCATTTGTCATTTAACATTTGACATTTGTCATAATAATGCTATTTTTGAAAAAAAAGTTTTTTGTTTGTTTTTTGTTTTTTTTGTTTTGTTTGTTTGTTTGTTTGTTTTGTTTTGTTTTTTTTTTTCTTTTTCCAATAATCCTATTTTGCAAGCAATGTTAGTTGAAATAATGTTATTTATTTATTTATTTTTTCAGAAATGCAATATTTTTTTAAATGATATTAATTTTGCAATGTTAATTTTTTTAAATAATGTTTTTTTTTAAAGTGTTCACGAAGCATATTTTTCCATGTTTAACATCATAATTTGTATGTTTAATAAGATAAGTATTTTTCAATACTTTATCCTTGGCAATGTAACATACAATATTTACTTTGCTTTCAGGGAAGTTGTTGATTTTGTCATGGATCCAAGTGTTTAGAAGATTTTGCCACTTGAAATTATAGAGGTTATATTTCATTGGCTTCCTTTATCAGTGCTGATAAAATTTTGGTTGGTTTGTAAATAATGGATTGTTCTATTAGAAAGCTCGATTTTTCTTGCTACTTGCAATCGATGTGTCAAGAAAGGATTTGGATTTATTAATTTTCTAGTCGATATCGAGCATAACTTATTTTTTGGATCTTACCTTAATGATAAAGGACACATATCTCCATTGGTTTTTCCTTTTCTTCTTTCTGGTTAAAGAATTCAATGTATAGTTGGACCGATGATTGTGCTTAGTGCATCTGGAAGCTCTTTGCATTCTAATAATCATTTCATAGTAAACCATTTTACAAAGACCTTTAGAAATCTTAGAGGTCTTAGTGTTGGAGAGTGGGGATTCTTCTCTTTGTTGGAGAAATTTAGTCCATAGAAATATGATTGGGTTACGTTGAAACATGTGTGAAAAAATATGGAATCACATTTTTTTATTTACACCAGTGTAGATATGGTTTGGAGAAGGAAAAAACCTCCTTTTGGTGGTGTAATGCCCCCAAAGGAGGCTATTTTTCATAAATGAATTTATTTTCTGGCTTTATTTAGACAAATATTATGATGATTACCCTTCCTATGGTTACATTATCTATTGGTTGAATCTTATAAGAAATAAGTGGGGTTTTTCATTTGTTCCTATCAGTGGCATACAATGTATGTCATTAGGATTGTATGGGAACCAACTACTTTGTTTTGTAAACAATGGTACTACATTTGTTTGGTCTCTTGAAAAGAAAAACAATTTTGAATTTTGCCAAGCTTCAAATGGACATAGATTATAATATTTTAAAGATGACTATGGGTTCAGATGGAGATTGCTTTATAGTATCTCAATGGATATAAATAATAAATTCCTAAGCTACCTACCTTTTCATGTGGTTGAAGGGAAAGTACTTATGTTGGGTTGCATGGAAGTGCAATTAAAGCTATATGATTTACATAATGGATTATGCATGACAATAATTTCCAATGTTGTCTCCCTCTTAGAAAGACCTGGGTTCCATGTGCAACCGATTGAAGTTTTTTGTGATGTTATTGAAAATGGAAATATTTTCTCACTTTTTCCAAATATAGGTTCTATTGTTGATATACCAGTATTTCTGAAAGATATCATAATTTATCCTTTGAGGCTTCAAGGTGTTTTTTTGCTAGACATTGTTGCAAATGTCATGTTTGTTTAATCTTTCCAAACATATTTTGAAGATTACTATAATGCGAACTTGGACTGTTTACTAATATTACTTGCATTGATCAATGATTGTGGAGATAGAACAATGCACTTCTTTGTCATCTTTTGTTATCTATCTATGGATTGTATAGAGTCTTTTATTATGTATTATATGAAATCACATAATTGATGGTTCTTTATGGATTGCAATATTTGAAATATTGTTTATTTATATATATCTTTGTGAATTGAAACATTGATTGTTAGTATTTAAACTTATTTACTATTGAAATTTAGTTGATGTATAAATTTACTGAACATTTAAGATTTGAATTTCTTCAAGATGTAAGATGAGATATAGGATTGAAAATTGAAATTACAAAAGAATACAATTTTTTTGTAGAAATGTTAAGTGAAGGAACAAGCAAGCATACTTTGAAAAGACTTTGGTCTCCTATTTCACATGGAAGAGCGAATGAATATCACCGACAATGGTATCAACATAATAATGATGTGATAAATGTGCTTAGAAAAGTTGTGTATCAACAAAAGAAAAAAACTTCAATAAATCATCAACATGATGAAGTCGTTAATCTTAAGTATGGGAACATGAGTAATATCATGTGGGGAGCATTTTCTTCAAATGTTCGTTTTCATGGATGCTGAAGATGTTCAATTATTTCCACTGTACCAATTTTTTCTAACAATAGTCTTCTTTGGGAACAATGTGTTTCTAAAGAGAGTGTTCATACAAGAAAGAACCAAGGCTCCTCTGCAATCAACATAAGAAATGGAATATTGGAAGATGGGCACAATAATGCAAATGAACAATTTGTAGCCTCTGGTTTATTTGGTGATAGTAATATGCTTGCTGACATGGTTGAGAATTTGGAATATTTTCCTAACAACATCAGGTGGGGCATTTCTTGTAGTGACTATATAATGAATATCGTCATCCCTCTAGGATCTGTGTGCACTCAATCTCTTGGAACATAACAAGTGTTTTAAGTACTTTTTCTTTTCATAGGATTTACACATCTCAATGGAATATATTAATTGTTGTATGTTTTTTGTGCAGAACAATGTTCTAATGAATATTGGTCCAAAAATAGAGTCATAATGAATACAAGATTTATCTGTTGCTTAAGTTGAACCTCGACCATTTAACTACCAAATTTAAATATATCGTAAGAATGATGAACACTTTCACTGCAACTATGAAAAGTTGGGTGTTTTGTGGAAATAACATTTGTTTCCATCAGTGTTGTGCATCTCCTAATTTTTCATATTTTGCAAATATTGTTGACATTAATATTCTTTTAGAATATTGTGTTTACATAGAGATCCTTCATAGAAGTGGAAACCATAAGTTCTGTAGAAATGATGGAAGAGATGTAATAATGCAAAATAGGCACAATGATGGCATCCAATAATTAGCAACATCAAATGTTTTTGATGATAGTAGTATGATTGCTGGGATGGTTGATAATTTGTGAGATTCCATTGTGAATGTGCGAACAAGTGTTTCTTGATGCAACTCTGTAGACAATATTGTTATTGCTATAGAATCTGTTAGTGTCGGTATCTTCATCCCTCCCTCAGAGATCAAATCCTCTTGTTGCATTTCATATTAGGAGTCCCGCCCAATCATTTGTATTCCATTAGGTGCATGGATTATCTGACGAGAGTGGTTTTCCTCATGTCCCTCATGTAATTTACTTGTTGGTTCATGTTTGTTCATTAAAAAAAGGGATATACAATCTTCTTTTCATTAAAATTTGCAAAATGTTGTTTGTAGGGTTTCATGGTCAATTAGGTCAGGGTTCCATTAGGGTTTCATCAATAAATGTGTCGAAGTGTCCAATAATCACCACCAGGCCATGAGGAGGTTTCATTATCATTAAATTTCATTGCCAAGTATTCGAATATGTGTTTTTCCTCAAAACTCTGTTTTGAGGAAAAAACAAAGTATTTAGCTTTTATTGTACAAAAATCATGAAAATTTCATTTTCCGCATGTAAATTCTTTCATCTGCACCTTGGTTTCTTTCCTTAGCCCAGAAGCTCCAACACTTGCAAAAACAAGCAAAGCTCAACTTATTTAGTTCATCACAAAGTCAAAAGGAAGTGAAAAAGTCCAACAAAACATAGTTTGAGATAAAGTCATTTGCAAAACATTATGAAAGTGGGTTTTGGCCAAATAAATTTAAAAGTTCCATGTATAAATCATCTATCCAAGTGTTTGAGTTTCATTTCTATTCCAAGAGGAAAGAGAACCAAAGCAAGACGATTTGGGTGAGTGAGTGTGAGTTTGGGTAAAAATTGCTATAAGTTGCCAGCGCGGCACACTGGGCTTCACAAACCAGTGTATTTTTGCACAGGTGCAACGCATTGGTGAGGCGTGGCGCATTGGGCTAGGTGCGCGGTGCACACAACGAAAGAGCCAAAAAAATTCCAGAATGACCTCCAATCACTAAAAACACATGAATTCGCCTTATTTCAAGTAGGTTGAGCTCCACCTCTGTTATTTATCCAAGTTTGGTGTTTATGTTATGATGGTTGATGTGGTGAGTGTTTTAACAAATAATCAAACCCTACCATTTCAAATTCCTCAAAAAAAAATTCCTTATCCCAATTTTCCCTGATTTCATTGTTCCCTAAGTTTCTCAACCCCCTACATTCACTAATCCCCTATCCCAAGTTCCCTTTCCCAAATTTCCTATTGAAAATCCTAAACCCTAACCTTATACAAAATTCCCAAAATATCCCATATTTCCCTAACTACATCTATCCCAACAGTGCCTAATCCCCCACTATTTTTCCCTCCCCTTATCCTCCCTCATTTCACTGTTTTCCCTTGGTGGTAGAGGTTAAACAATCATCAAAGGCAGTCCATCATATTTTGACACATCAACACTATCTCTTCAGGACAGTTTTTCCACCAACAGTCATGGCATCTAATCCTTCATATGATTATGAAGTGGAGACCCAAAGTGACTCACCCACGGAGGGACATGCACCCAAGAGGCCTCATAGAGGGGGTAGACATATCAAAGAAGAACCAACCACTCTTGTTGAATTGCAGTCTTGCCCTCTTGCCATCTCTTGTTTCCGACATTAGTCATGTTATGAATTTTGTGAAAAGGTTGCTAGAATTCAGTTTCACCATGAGTTGGCCCATTTGTTTGTATTGCATTTACATGGTGATCAAGTCACTCTAGCTGGTGTCACCTTCACACTTACACCAGAATCCATTTCAATAGCAACCGGCATACCTAACATTGGAGAGCCATGGAACAAGAGGCAAAAAATTGGCTGGCAACATTATGAACCATATATTAAGCCCGACTTCTTGAAGCAGCTCAAGAGTGTGTTTCCTTTCCAATACCTCAAAGATGAATATGCTCCACTAATGAAATTGATCATGAAGTATTTTAGCTGTGAGGGATGGTTCTCCCGTTTGTATGCTTATCACATCAGGTTTCTCATGCATTTCTCCTGGGTACGGATGATGAACATTCCTTATTTCATGTGCCAAAATATCGAAAGGATGACCACTCTAGTGCAACACAAGACCCCTTAGTAGCAATTTAACAGTATTTACCATTTTTCTCTCATAAAAATTGTGGTTTTCCATCAACTTGGCTTACAGGGCATCACTTGGGATGATTTCATCTCTCGTGAGTTTTTCAGAGCTTCTCAGGGACCTTCAAAGACTTTACACAAGACAGGTGGACCTTCTTATCAGCATGAAGGTCATGAGACATAGACTGCTACTGTACCGGTATATATCACTTATCAGAAGGGCACCAGGTAGTTGTTCGTAGCAGCAAAGCGAGTGTTATCTCCACCTGGAGTGGAAGGGGCCTCGCTTCCGACATCAGCACCACAGGTTCAGGACAAAGGCAAGAGGCCAATGCAGGATGAAGGGCCTTTAGGTGAGCGGGAATTTATTCTTGTTGAGGATGTTGATATGGGCCCGGAAAGCACAAGTCTCAAAGAGATCATCCAAGAGCAGCAAACAGAAATCAAAGCCTTGTCCCTTAACTTGGAGAGGGCTAAGTGGATTATAAAATAATTGGAGCAAAAGAATAAGCAGCTTGAGGACCAGCAGGTGATCATGGAGCTACAAAACATTAGGGATAACCGCCAAGCTGCCTAAAGGAGGAGGGTGGAGTTCACTTCACTCAAATAGGAGATCAATGCCGACCGAGAGTCTTGGCTCGAGAGAGTCAATATCCACTTATAGAAACTACTGGACAAGGCTGACAGGGACAAGGCATTTCTGAGAGACATGGCTTTTCACTACATGGCGTGGAACAAGGTTTGCAAGGCACGAATAAGGAATTTAAAGGCAAAACTAAGGAAGACATCAAAAAGGAAAAAGAGGCAAAAAGAGCATGATTGACTTCGGATATTGGCCGAGGCATCCTTGGCCCATCATAGCTCTTGATAGAGAAGTTCTAGCCCAAATTTCAAGAAATTTGGAGCAATTTTTGCATTTTGGAATTTTTTGCGCAAAAAACAAATTTTTCCTCCCTATGTGTCGCGCCACGTGGCGCTCGCTTTTGCTAGAGAGCTCCAAATCACAAAAACTTTACATCTCTAGATTTTTCATGAAATGTTATGCTTGTCTACCTATGGCCAAGAAATTTGGGCAGGTTTTGAGCCCTCAAAGATGTCAAAAACACTCAAAAAATGACCTCACTGCCCATATTTTGACACACAGGAAGTAGCCTTGGGAGATTTAATTTTTGATAGGGAAAATGAAGACCAAATTAAAAATTCCACTTGGGTTGGAAAGTAGACAAGCAGGCTTTTCCAACAAGCCTACTTGGAGCTTATTTGGACATCGGGAGGGCCTCCAAAAGTGGGTCCAAACAAGTGTGGCACATAGAGAATCAGGCGCGACACATAGAGGAAAAATTGCCAGTTTGACTCAATTTTGCTCTGTTCTTCGCCCAGTTTTGCCTAGTCTGAATTTTTCACTTTCCTAATGGAAAATTTATGATGTAATTTGATGAAAATTGATAGATCATGATGTAAATATGTTATATTTTTACTTGTATAGGTAGATTCATCAATTTATAGGTTGTTTGAAACTGAATGAATCAGTTTCCTTGTTTCTAGAGGAATGTTGTTATGTTGCCTAGATTCCAGTTCTCAGTTTAGGATCAGTTGGATCAGCTCCTAAACATGTGAGCTCGACCCCTAGAGGCAAGGAGGAACTATGTTTGTCTATATTATGTTGTTTTTCAGTCATTAGCATGGTTGGACTCTTGAGAAAAGCCTTGATCTTCATTATACATTCACATCAGTATTTTGGCTAAGGAATTGAGACCAAGATTTGCAGCATTCTTTGGGATCCCTGTGGCATTTGTTTTGGTACAGTGCTTTCTTATGTCTTTGTGATTTTATTCATGTGTTATATGTATCATTTCTCTTTATTTATTCTCAGCTAAACAAACAAGAGTGTAAGTAGAATACATTGAGAATTGCAGTGCTCTACTTGAAGTTTGGTTTAGTCTTTAATGTTTTCCACTATTTGGAGAGGATCCATGGCTTCCCTTGCCCTCTTCAACTCCTCCTCAGTTTGATCCATCCACCTCACTTGATTTATAGTGCTAATTATAGTTGCCTACCTTGCCCCATCGAAATCCCTGCAAGACTGTGCCTCATTCCCTGCACCCAAAATCTGCCTTTCCCTTTGAGCCGGCAAAAACACCATTTTATCAAGCAAACTCCTTTACATCTATACCTAGCCTAATATTAGCAGTTATTTCAGTCATCTCAAGCCCTTAGTGAATACAATTTGCGGAGATAGACCCAGAGAGATCCCTCTCCTAACCTGGTAGGGCTAGCTACCAGGCTGAGCGTGGTTTGATGTGGACCTAGAAGCTTACCTTTTTAGCTTGAGGTAAATCTAGGCTCTAACAGAATGTATGCATACTATGACTCTTTGGACAAGACTAGTGCTTCAAGTGGATTTATTTTCGTAGGATTTGTAAATTTCAATATATATTTTGTAATTATTTAATGCATTTTTTTTTTCCAAAATAATATTAAAGCGAGTAATGGTGTAGAAATAAATTCACAACCAAGGAAACCTTTGTCAGTTCGACAAGTTCAGCTCCAAGGGTGCAATTGGCAAGAAAATGCATATTTTTTCTATGTTCAACTTACTGTTTACTTCATAAATTTAACTTGAATTTTTTAATAAGTGTTATTTTAGCATTATGATTTATAATTTATGTAAGCAGAATGAGCCCAACAACGACCAATATAGAATAATGGATTCCCATCATTTTATGGAATAAAATGTTCAAGTCAATTTTACAATTGGGAAAGTTGTTTCACATCATCCTCAATCTAGATTACTGTTTGGTAAAGAAAATGGAAGTGCTCACAATCATTTTATCAAAGAGATGATTGAGGTGCATAAAAAATTTCAGTGCAGGATTAACCAATTATTTGTTGTGCAAATGTGCTAAGTGTGTAATGAAAGTTATTCTAGTATACATGTTGTGAGATGGAATAAAGGGTCCATTTGTAACATATGTAAGAGTGAGAAAGGTTCTCATCATTTCTCTCACTTTTAACCACATGGATCCTGGTGAACAACCTGAGGTTATAAGTGTTTTAACGTAAGTTAGAAATGATAATAGCACAAGTAAACACAATATTGTAAGTGACACATGCTCATGGTGGGAGTAGAAATATAGTGGTCATATAATTAGTTTTCCACAAGAAATATATTTGATTGCAAAGAAGCTTCCACAATGAGTAGAAAAAATTGATTTTATATCTGTCAGAATACGTGGTGTTGACTCCAAATATTATGAATGTTATGTGAAGATACAACATGTGATGGATGTATTGAATTACAAAATTTAGATGGATAAATATTACAAGGATGGTGAAATTGATATGGATTTTGCTCCTACTCTCCCAGAAATACATACTGATGTGTCTAGCATGACACAATATGTAGATAGTGATTTGGATGAAATAGGGAGAGTCGATGAGGACATTGAAACATTGGGGGCCAACTATTTTCACTCTCATCCATCATCCTTTCTTTCTCACATTCTTAATGAATGCAAGGAAGTGGATCGAATAAGAATATTAATTGAAAACACAGATTCTAGAGCTGATAAAATAGTGGATTGGACAGATATTGGTACATCTCCCATCAATGAATATAATACTAAAGGGTTGCTAGACATGACATTCCCTACTTTGTTCCCTAGTGGTGATGTTGATTGGTTGCATCCACTTATTTGTAATGTTGAAATGCACGAATATGCTTTACATCTACTTAGGAATTATAATAACAGTTTTGGAAGGCATCCTCAGTTTCAATATTTCCTGTTGAATATGATTATGCGATAGTGTAACCATGGAACAATTTCTTTCTTTTTGAAGAAGAATATCCATGAGAATGAATTTGCAACTATTTAAGAGTTGCGTCAACAACTCGAGGATTTGCCTAACAATAAATTTGCCAAGAAATTAATGCATTTTGCTTGTTGCCTTAGAGGTACATGGCCATATTAGAAAAAGTGTCATTTTTAACTCACTGACATGATCACACAATTGGGTTTCCAAAATTTGGTTTTTACGTTAAGTGCAACTAAGAAAAAGTGGATTGACTTGCATTTTCTTATGCCTTCAAACACACATTGTCATCCACAAAATAAGCATACAAAAAAATTTGAAAATGTTATTCAATATCTACATATAGTTGCTATGTATATGCATCAAAGATTTAATATATTTCGTGAGTTGGTTCTTCAAAAATTTCTTGGAGCTAAAGACCTTTGGTATAAGTTCATCCTCATTTCTTTTTGTTGTATTGTTTATTGGTTTGGAATGATGGTTTTGTTATTTTGGTGGGTTTACATATATCAAGTGATTTTTTTTGCCAGGTATGAGTGACAACATAGAGGTTTAGTGCACATCCTGTCAAGAGCTTTTAATATGAAAACAATGGACTAGTCCAACCCTTTGAATGTTCATGCAACAAAGTGTTACTTTGACAAATATGTAACAACCTGGAATCTACATGACATCCATTGTTGAAATTTCATGGTTCCTCAAAGTCTTAATGATGACCCCTTCCTTTTCAAGACCTCAATAAAATTTTCATGCAATCCTTATGAAGATTATGATCATTTGGTGAATAGAGTCCAAATAAACACAAAATACAGTGTTGATTCATGCTTATAGAGAAAGGGTTCTGTCCTTTCATATCTTTAAGATGTTCCATGGCAGCTCCCTAATGAGTCTATAAAGCTCATAGATGAAAAAGGGAAAACGAAATATGAAGCAACACAAAATGGTGACTGTTTAAATGTTCATAATGTTGATATTCTAACAATGTGGTGAGAAAATGTTGATTGTCAGCGAGTTGTTTCTTGGCATGCAGTTTTGAAATATATTGCGAAATATTATTTGAAGGCAGAAAGAAGATCTGAAAGACATGATGAAATGTTGAAAAGGGTTGTGAGTGAAAATGGATTTGACACTCTCACATTATCTGCACATAGAAGGTTTCTTTTTGAAATGCTTATTGAGCATGATATTGGAGCGTATGAAACTTGCCATATGCTACTAAAGCTAGATCTTGTTGTGTGTAGTAGAAATTTTTTTCCCTTTAATGTTGGAAAGAAAGTATTCTGAAAACTATTCGTGCATTTTGATGAAATTTCAAGCGAAAACAATTTTGGTCATGTTTATCAAAACCGCCCCAATTTTATGCAACATTTATATTTTATAGAAACAACAAGATCATGGAGTTTTGATGCGAATTGTAGGTAGGATCCATGTGGACCATGAGATGTGCATGCTATTATCAGGAATGCAAAACCTTTTTTGCATGATTGGGATCTTCTCATGTCCCATATTGACACTTTATTATGTTTGGATGAAAATATTTTATATTATTCTTTGATTCACTTGTTTGCAATGAATAATTTTGTCAACCTGCAAAATCAGAAGATGTTAAAATATTTAAATTGTCCAATTGTGAGGTTTGTTGTAGAGCACACTAGAAGAAAAAAAATAGTTGACAATGATGATGATGTGTTGGACCATGAGGTGTTTTTATGTCATGGAGAGCATGTCATTGTTATAGACATATTTGGGCACTGCAACCCCAATCTCGTATGTCCATAAACCAAGGGTTTCTAAGCCCCTAAAAGTGTTGTTTCATACCCTAAAGGAACAAGGTCAGCTGATTACATCATCTCCCAGAAGTTCTCCTTGAAAAACTACTCACAACTGGTCAAAACTGGACCATCTCACCTGCTCCATGGTCAGGGTGTGATGCATCTCACGTATTGCACATGGGGAGTATGATGCATATTGAAAAGCCCCTCTATAGGGTGTGATGGGGGAGAGCAGACAAATGGCAGAGGCAGTTTGCTAGGTGGAAACCCAGAGAGTCTTCGAGAAACTGCCCATTTGACACTTGCCTCTCTAAATTTGCCTAGGGATGAGTAAGAGATCATGAAATATCCAAGTGGAACCAAGAACTATCAGAGAAATGAAACTAATCAAAATCCCAGGAGCTGACTCACCCACCTACAAATATCTATATATGGATCCCTCATCCTAGAGATCCAGGGGCTAGAATTTTGTATCTTGTAAGGAACTGTTGTTGGTTTCTCTGTGGAACATCATAGTGTTGGGTGATCTAGCTTTTCATGAGGTGAATAGGGCTTTCATGCTGGCACGACGGCACTGGGTCAGATCAATGGGTTGTAATCCTCTCTTCTACTACTTCTATTAATAAAGCTTTTTGAGTTTTCCTCCATATTCTTGTATATCTCTGAATCTTGTATTGATATATGCATTTGTATGGCTAATATTTATCTAATCCTATATTTTTTATGGTTATAGATCTCTATGCTTTGATGGTATTATGCTGCTTTGACTCTACAGGTGTTCTTTGAAGCGGGACAAGTAAGGGAAGAGTGGCAAAGCTCTGTCAAAGGGGAGAGGAAACAAGAAAGGAGCTCAGCGAAAGACTGAGGTTGGTACTCTCTGCTTCTCTCTCATCTATTTCTCATAAAGTAACACACAAGTGACTTTAGTTTGTTTATTTCTAAGATAGCTACCCATCTTAGTGGGACTAGCAGCTTTGAATGGACACTAGTTTTCCTGATAATAGTCATGTTGACATGTAATTTGTTGGTTGATGTTGGGTTGCTTAATGGTGGACTTGGATATATTGAAGATATCTTCTATATGCTTAGTTCAAACCCGCCTTAGCTTCTAGTGTTCACTACAATTATTTTTGAAAAGTACACGGGTGCACCATTTGATATAAATTGTCCAATAATTGTGCCCATAACACCTATTGTTAAGGGGAATCTTAAACAAATGCCTTTAAAAATTGTGTGGGCCTTCACTAAACACAGATCACAGGGGATGACATTGCGACGAGCTACTATAGATATTGGAGATAGAGAGAGGCGATGTTTGACATTCACAACTATATCAAGAGTGAAATTGTTAGATGTTTTACATATTTATGAGGAGAGATTAAATTCCATATCATTGTAACATATTTATTTTCTTTATTTATAATATTTTTTCAAAAATATATTTGTATGCAATGCCAAATTATTTGAAAATTAATTTTTGTTGAAAATGAGAAGAATTAACTGAATTATAGTTTGAATATCAGGCTTCACTATCAAATAGATATGAAATCACATAACATATAACAATTTTCTTTGATAAAGAAAATAGACTATAATATATCCTAAGAATTGTTTAACAAAATATCCCAATAATAATCCATAAATAAACATGAATAAAGTTAATAATTGAGCACCAGATACATCCAATGAGAAATTAAAGTGATGAGAAGAAATCAATGTCATAGCTCAATACAAATTCAACTCAAAATTTTGGTCTTAAAAAAGATTGCACTTCAAAAATTGATTGAAAACTACAAGTAGTTTTTCAAAAATATATTTCCATGTAATGCCACATTTAAATAACTTGAAAATAACCTATCTAAAAAACAAGAGAAATTTAGTGCACTATAGTTTGAATATCAAGCTTCACTATCAAATAGATATGCAATCACATAACAGATAACAATTTGCTTTGACAGAAAAAATAAACTATAATATATCCTAAGAAGTGTTTAACAAAATATCCCAGTAATCAAACACATATAAACATGAATAAATTTAAGAATTGAGCACCATATACATCCATTGAGAAATTAAAGTGATGATAAGAAATCAATGTCATAGCGCAATACACATTCAACTCCGAATTTTGGTCTTCAAAAAGCTTTCACTTCAAAAATTGATTGAAAAATACAAGTCTTTTTTCAAAAATATATTTGCATGTAATTCCACATTTAAATAACTTGAAAATAACCTATCTCGAAAACGAGAGAAATTTAGTGCACTATAGTCTGAATATTAGACTTCACTATCAAATATATATGCAATGAGAGCAAAGATAGCAAATTTCTTTAAGAAAGAAAATAAGGTGCAAGATTTCCTAAGAAGTCTTTCACATAATATCCTAATATTCAGCCAAAGATAAACATAAATAAAGTTAAGAATTGAGTTGCAGATACATCAACTAAGAAATTAAAGTGATGTTAGAAATTAAATCTCATAACTAAACACACATTCAACTATGAGTTTTTGTGTTTAGAAAACTTTGAATTCAAAAATACATTGGAAAATACAAGTCTTGAGCTTCATCCAGTTATGGACCCTTACTGGAATGTAAGAGCTCTTATAAAGACTTATGGAAATAAGAAAAAATTATTTAATTGTCTTAAATCACAAAATATACAAGATTTTCTCTAATAAAAAAAATGTTCTACTCTAAAAATTTAATCCGTGTTTAAAGTACTTTCTTCAGAAAAATTTGTTAGTCCATTCAAACTTCGTCCTCCTTGTCGGAGCATTTTTTCTCCATGTTGAGCAGATGAGGTGCATTTTTCTCGATATACTTAAATTTGATAACAATTGAGAAAATCTTGAGAAGTGGATAGGATGAAAATAATTGATATTGAATTGGAATATTGATATTATATTCTAAACAAATTTATTTATTTTTATTTAATTCTAAATTTAGAAATGAGCTTGATTTACTCAAAGGAAAACTACAAATATTGCTGAAAATTTTCTTCTATCCAAGTTTTAAGGCCATCTATGAATTTACAGACATCTGTAGTGTTGTATTTCAAATGATGTTTCATTGGCCCAGATGTTTCTTATTCCAATGGTTTGGATCTTGATAAATTGAATTCTTCTATAAAATCCGTTCCCATCTTCCATACTGATAAACAACGTTTAGTGGTCCTTTTGATGCATTCTTTGATTTCTTTGGCCTCAAACTATTTTTGGTTCAAACAAGCATACATTAGTATTTATCCATTTTAGAGACTTTGGAAATGTTCTCAAGCTAAAGTTGTGTTTCCCATTCAAGAATTGATGTAAATTTTTCTTTAATGTACTTATCTTCTTTGACTAAAGATTCAATTCTCTCTTCAAGATCCAAAGTATCTTGATAAAATCTGCAAATTTTATCCATTTATTTATAAAAAATTCTTGGTATTTCCTCTATTTTTGACTAACTTGTATTGGTTGCGCCTTGAAAACCTTCATAATATCTTTTGCTTCATGAATTTGACTTGATTGAGACTTAAGAGTTTCAATTCACTCCTTCATTGTTGTGGTCATGGTTTCAATGTTGTTGTTAGCTTCTTCCTTCAATATTCTATTATGGTTTTCATGTGCCTTTTTGAGTTTCAATTCATTCAATTCAATTTGAAATTGATTTTGTAAGTTTTCTCTTTCAATGACGAACCCTCCTATAGGCACTGCAAAATGGTTTTGCCAAATTTATTCACTGAATTCTTTACTCTTTTATATTTATGTTTCCAGAAATTTGATCGTTTGCAAACTGTTCTTATAGGTCGTGGAAATTTCACCAACATGGTGTTTATTATAATTGACAAAGGCTCCTAGAGCATGTGAGGATTATTTACATTTTTCATCTACATTTCCTGTTGCTTGCCAGCTGAATTCTGAAATGGTTTCAAAACTTTCAAACTTTCTTTTCTTATTTCTTCTCACAATTGACTTTGTTTAAGCATTAAAGTCATCCTTAGTCAAGGATGGAACTGTTTCAGGAACAATTTCAACCTCATTCACATGTTTAAATAAAAAATAATCAAGAGGAATTTTAGTTGAAATAGGAGTCATGAAACTGTTATGAGAATTTTTTGGAATAGAAATTTTAGTAGTTTTCCCTTACTGCTCACCAAACTCTTTTTCTCCGGAGAGAGAAATTAGTAAATGTTGACTGAGGGGTGCTAGTAATATTCTCATCTTTATTTGTATCAATCAACATATTTTTGACTTTCTCATCAATTTTCTTGGACTCTGTATCTTCTTGAGTGGTGTCATCAGGACCATGAATAATAATGATACTCTTAGCAGAGGAACTTTGTTTTTCTGTTACCCATTCTTTCTCTGGTTTATGTTGTTTCTAATCTTTGACTTTTATGATCCTTTGGCCCTGTTGGTCTATCTGGCTATCTGGATCTTTTTCTTTAATAGTGTTTACTTTGGCTGTGCTTGTCTCTGGATTTGTAAAAGAAACATTAGGAACATTTTCAACTTTAGATTCTACTATATTTTCAAAAGAGGAAAGAGGGCCTGAAATAATGTGATTAAAATTGTATTTCAGAATCTCAATAGATTTCATTTCTTCAATTTGAATGTTAGTATGAAGAAACTTCTATTTAAGGAAGTCTTCATAAATATTTTATCTAAAGTCTTACAGTTCACTTCTATCCTCCCTACTCAACATGTGTCCTCTTTCACAAGCTTGTTGAAAATTATCAATAACAATGAAAATTTCATGAAAAATAGGCTTCTGGTGTGTGTAGGTTTTTGATAAAGTTGACAAACTTATAATGTTTGTTAGCAAATCTTCTAGGATAATAATCATAAAGGGGCAATGAATAAAACCAAACATGTTGGAGTTCTTTAGCCTTCTTAAATGCATGTCCTCGATCCTTGAGGCAAGTTTTTCCAAAGATGATTAGGAAGTTCAACTATATTTTCTTCTGAAGTTTGCTCATTTTCTAAGCTAGACTATTTAGGGTGGTTTGATTGGATACCTCTCTTAAAGAAATCCTCTTTGGAGTATATATAGGAAGAAGATGAGGGCCAACTTCACTTCAATAGACTCTGATATATGTGCATAATTCTTCCACAAACTAGTCTCCTATTTCTTCTAACGCATTCTTAAGGGCTTGACTAACCCTAGGATGTTTTTTTCCAAATAAAATATCATGGGAAGACATCATCAAAAAATCACAAATGTCATAAAATGGAATTTGAAGTTACTTTCCCAGAAAATAGGGGAATAATTTTGAATAGGAAATTACTGATCTAGTGGGTAATTCCATTTCATCAAAGGAAATGGAACATAAGCAATTATAATATCCATAATATAGGATGATATGAAAAAAAATTGTTCATATCCCGAAGGAGATAAAATGGATAACTTTAGGGCGTCTGTTAAATTATGAGAAATAATATCAACCAAATTGAAACATTTTGAATCATTGAGTAGACTATGTATTAAAGCCATCAATTTCAACTTGCAATGGTTAGGGTGTTTCTCTCTATATATTTACGACAACATTTTTCTGAGGAGCCTAATGGGTCTTTTGAAAATGGAAGCATGATATTCATTTGATGACTTAATTTTGAACCCTTTTCTATCTTCTCATAACCAATGTTTAACAACTTTATCATAATTCCTTTCATAGCTCTTGAATACTGTTTTGTTGAAATTATCCAGAAATTGAGCGGTTAAAAAAACTTCAAAAGGACTAAGCTTATAAATTTCTGAAAGTATTCCAAGTTTCCAAGAGGCTATATACTTTTTATTACAAGCTACTATAGTGTGGGTAGAAATATGCACATTTACCATAACCCATGTAATCATGTCATAGTAAGGAATTTTTTTGGCTCTAGCAACGACTTTATGTAGTTCTGTACCTCTAATTTTTTTGAACTAAGTGTTTTTCTCCGTGGTTGAAGTTTCTAAATTTAACCATCTTCTATTCTCATTGAAATTATAAATTTCTACCCACTTCCTCATACTTGCCATCTGAGTTTTAAAGATGGTGTTGGAAATCAAAGCTTTATTGAGATTGTAATCTTATGGTTCCAGACTTTCTGTGCCCTTTAGTGGTTCCTTAATCTGTTGGATAGCCTACTTTGATGTGGTAGATTTACCTTTCTTACCCATCTTATGCCCTGAAAAATAATTAAAAATAATTGACATTTTTGTATGGAATATCAAATTTACTAATGGAACTCTCTATTAGAGTGCATGTTTACCATAAATTAGAAGCCTTAGAGTGAATTTGAACTTGTTTGTTTGTAATGATAAAGAAGTTTTAGACAAGCAGTGTAAGTAGGTGTGAAGAACATATTGGAAAATAGAAAGAAGAAAGGAGGAAAGTTTCTAAATTTTGTTTAAACCCTTAGGATGAAAAACAATAAATTCACTTAAAGGTGTTAATTTTCATTAAAGTGACGAGATGTTTCAACTTATTTCATGTTCAAATCGAGGTGAGGTTGGATGTTCGGGGGTCAGGGAAGGTTTTATTCAAACATAAGTGATTTCAATTTGTGACTTGATTAAAAAAAAAAACTAAAAGAAAAGGATGGTTGGCATGCAAACCAATAAATAAAATATTTTATTCATAGTTGCGATAGAAGCCAGTTGGGTTGTCAGAATTCAACATGATATTACATATAGCTTTGTGGCAGGGGTAACCTTGACCCCGACATGCAACGTAGTCGGGGTAAGATGGATGTTGAGAGTCAGGAGTTGGGGGTTATGAGTCGGGGTAAGACTGACGTTGGGAGTCGGGAGTCAAGGGTTGGGAGTTAGGAGTGGGGTGCCAAGAATTTTGTTTTAATATGTTAGAGTATGAAGCCTGACCCTGCTATATTAGGAAGTAGGAAGTTTTGTTTCCCATATTATGTCCCGAAAAACAATTAAAAACAAAAAAACTTTGTTAAACGAGAAAGGAATTTAGTAACCAAATTCTTTATCATATTGCATGTTTACCTTGTATTACAAGAATTAGAGTGAAATTGAAGTTCTTTCTTTGTAATCACAAATAATTTTCCAAGAAGCAGTGTAAAGAGTTTGTGAAGAAGACCCTAGAGACCAACAATAATATATATACATGATACATATTAATTTTTCATAAAAGTGAGAAGAAATTTTAACTGTTTTTGTTCGAAAATGGAGGTGAGATTGGATGATCAAAGGCCGAGGTATGTTTAATTGAATTATAATCCATCGCAATTTGCAACTTATTAAAAAAAACAAAGTAAGAGTAAACTAAAATGATGCTTGGCATGTAAATTGATAGAAATAATATTTTATTTGTATTCATATATGAAGGTAGTCGGGTAATCAGAAGTGAGGATGATATTACATAGATTTTTTTTGCAGATGTGGCCTTAACTCTGACCTACAACATAGTTGGGGTAAGATGGTTGTCGGGAGTTAGAAGGTTGGGTGTCGGGAGTTGAAAGGTCGAGTGTAAAAAAATGATTTTTTTTGGAGGAGATGGAAAGAATGAAATAAATGCGAAGGTTAGGAACGAAGCTCCATTGAGAGTCTGTCACCCTAACAAATGCATAACAATAAAAATAAAAACTATAAGGTCGCGACATAATGAAAACCCTTTCAAATAATATAAAATAAATTTTAACCTTGCAATGCAATGGGAACCACTATAAATAAAAAAAGTGGTTTAGGCTTGAAGAAGCGTTCAAAGTTTTTACATGTAACATTTCCAATAGACATTACTAGGGCCTTGAGGTTAGGAATCGAGCTCCGGTGAAACCCTAACAACTCCAACGAATATGTAAAATAAAAAAAAATGAAAACCTCACAACATAATGCAAACTCCTTTTAATGAATAATGACGCAGAGATTTTAGCGGTCTTCAGGTGTTATACTTCACTTGGTGGAGGATTTCCCTAGAAAATGGATATAGTGGCAGAAACAATGCTACAAGACAATTGTGATTTAGTGTGAACATAGTGAATATGAAATAAATATAAGACATGAATGAAAGTTAGAATTAGGTAGAGGGTTGCCTTGCCTTTGCTATTGCCATGGCATAGACCAGAGCCATGAACATGGTTTTAGCAACATCGTTGTTAATCTGGTTATGGAGAAGAGGGGAAGAACCAAACCCTATGATAGGCCAGAAACCTAACTCGGCTCCACGAGCAAAAGAGTTGACAATGAATGAGTCAACAATCCTGCAAGAAAACCATAATTTAGTGTCGAGCATAGTGAATTTGAAAGAAATGTAAGACATGAATGAAAATTATATTTAACCAAAGGGTTTCCTTTCCTTTTCTATTTTCTAAAACAGAGCAGAGACATGAACACAATTCTAGTAGTGTCGTTATTAATCTGGTTGTGGAGAAAAGGGGAAGAATGAAACCCTGTCGTAGGTCGCAAAACCAAATCGACTCCAGGGGAAAAAAAAATTGACAATGAATTAGTCTAAGCCGGTTACCCTAGCGGTAAGAAGGATGAAACTAGGGTGAGGATTTAGGATATTGTTTGATGTAAGGCCACAATGAACTGAACAAAATAATAAATTTATGCGAATTCGAGAATCGTGAGAAGTAAAAAAAATTAATGGCAATTCATTTGAACTTGCAATTTAACATATTACATTTTGACATTTGTCATAATAATGGTATTTTTGCCATTAATGTTGTTTTACAAGCAATGTTAGTTGAAATAATGTTATTTATTAAAAAATGTTTGTTTTTTTTGTATTTTGTATTTTTTTCTCAGTGATGCAATATTTTTTTTTAAATGATGTTAGTTTTGCAATGTTATTTTTTGAAATAATGTAATTTTTTAATAATGCTAATTTTTTTAATAATGCTAATTTTTTAAATAATGTTTTTTTTAAGTGTTCATGAAACATATTTTTAGCATGTTTAATATCATAATTTGCATGTTTAATAAGATAAGTATTTTCAAATTTTTTATCCTTTGCAATGTAGCATACAATATTTACTTTATTTTCAGGAAAGTTTATTTTTTCATGGATCCATGTATTTGGAAGTTTCTTCCATTTGAGATTGTAGAGCTTATATTTCATTGGCTTTCTTTATTGGTGCTGATAAAGTTTTGGTTGGTTTGTAAAGAATGGAGTGTTCTATTGGAAAACTTGATTTTTCTTGCTACTTTCAATTGATGTGACAACAAAGAATTCAGATTTATTTCTTTCAGGAGTACAAAATGAGAGATTAGTGACTATGTGACTAAAGTATTTAGTCACCACAATTATTTCAAGTGAATTACTACTAAATTTGAGCAATTTTAAGTGACCCAACTAAAAACGACTAAATTAAACAACTAATTTAGTATAGGGATAAAATATACAACTAGATAATAAGTGACCCAACTAAAAGTGACAAACTTAAATGACTAATTTAGTTTAGGACTAAAATATATGACCAGATAATAAACAAAAAGTTTAAAAATGATTAACGTAAATGACTACTATAGTCTAAGAATAAAAATATGACCAACTACCAAGTACAACAAGTGTATGAATTAGTAATTTATGCTAGTCATTTTTAATTGTGTCACTATAGAAATGAAAATTGCAATTTTGATATTGAAGTGTCACATTTCACTAAATTGTAACACTACAAATGGATTCAAAGCCCTTTAAGGGTTCTTTGAATCCGTATGCAATGTTAAAATTTAGAGACAAATGGGTGTCTAAATCCATCTACAATGTTAAAATTTATACAACTTAAGTTTGGAGAGTTATTTTAATCCTCACAATACAGAGATTGATTTAATAAATTGGGAAAATGTTGGGTTTGGGATAGGGGAAACCTTAACTCATATACATTAGGCAATGAAAATAATTCCACATGTTCCAACCCATTTTGGTTTTTATTTTTTCTTTCTCACAATAGTATAAGAGAAAGGATGTCAGTGTGATGCATCTTTCCTCCTGGAAGGATTGCCATTACTGTGTTTTTTCTGTATCTTTTTCTTGTCTTTTGCGAAACCCAAATTATCATTATGTACCAGAGAACAATACAATGTTTGAATCACGATTTTCTATCACAGGTATAGAAGGAGTAAGATGTTATAACCCAAATTATTGTATTGAGAAGGATTACATCATTTGTAACGTACATGCGACAAGTTTATGCTATTTTTTAAGTTCCTTTTGAGTTGAATGTTTACTGTATTAGCTTATTCCAAAGATTAGGTTTTGGGTAATTGGATTTATTTTTTAACTATTAGTGTAGTCATGTACAAGAACCAACTGTTGAAACTTGCTTAGAGGAGTTGTTTCAATCTACCTTCATATTTTTGCATACAAGAGTGGCCCGATTATGCCCCTCATTTCAAGGTAGTAGTCACATTCAATGGAAAAACTTTCAAAAGCCCCAAATTTTATACTACTTTGTGCCAGGCCAACTAAATGACTAAGTAATTTGATCTCAGTACTCTCTCAAGAAGAGGCCCCTCACAATCTCTTGTTGCAAAAATCCTAGTAAGTATACCATTTCTTGTTTCTTTTTCCTTGTTGGTTTCTATATTAGATTGAAAGAAATACACAAATAGAAGTCTTATCCCTTAAACGCCCTAGGCACTACCACATTACAATTGTCCCTTGTTGTAATTTTGGGTCCCCTTGGCCTACGCACAATAATGAAATTTCTTTCTATTATCATTCCTTTCCCTTACCCATCTTGAACTGGTTTTACACCTGTTCAAACCTTTAAACCCTCTGGTGTGGTACCTAAAGGCTCATATTAATGAAATTTGTGTCTTTAGATTAGGCAGGGTTTCCGAACATAACCGACCCAAAATGGCCAACACCACACCAAAAATAGTATGTATATTTAGCTTTGTTTGAAGAGTTTTTGATGCCTCTACACCATATTACAAGTTTCACTAGAATCCATGTTTTGATCCTTGTAAAAACATCACAAACTGGAAAAACTATACAAGGAGAAGGGAAGACAGATGGGTTTCTAATACTCTATTACAATATCAATCCACCATCCAGACTAGGTTTGCTACTACAAATTAGGCAGGCATAATCAATGGAGAGGCAGCCAACTAGCTAGAGGAAAGTCCTTCGTTTGATTTGCAGCTTATCCAAGTTTTAACAACTTCAACCATTTTTAGCAATTTTAAATTCAGATCAAATAAATTTCAAGGGAACCTTATCCACTTATCTAGAAGTAGTATGACTATTTATAACATCTATAAAATTTTAAAAACAAGGTGGTCAACTCTGTTCTCTAGCTGATAGAGCTATATGATGTCTATTTTTCCCTATATTTACATTTAGAGTTGAAATTAAGTGATTCCATGGCACTTGAAGAATGCGAGAGAGACTAGAGTCAATATTTTTCCATCTTGTGTGTCCCAGTTAGTTAACTTAAGGGATTTTGAAATTTGGCCTATGACACATGCAACTAAACCAAGCCAAAGAATTTGGAATTGTGATAAATAGTTAATTATTTCCCCTGGTAGCGACAACCGTGGGTGAACCTCATTTTTTCCTTAAAATTATACATGCTTTCTGTGGAGAAGGGAGAAAATTAACAATTATCTAGCCTGCATTGCATGGACATCCTATGGAGGAACTCTTTTAAGGAGGGCGGGAATTTGATTACTATTGGATTTAAACTCAATGCAGGCTGGAAAATCTGCTCCATAAAAGATAACGCCAACATAAAAGTTCATTACTGTTTGTTCTAAAGAGTGAATGCCAACAGAGTTGAAGATGAATTATTCCATGAAACTATGTGAATTTTTTTCTAGAGAAATCTGTGGAATGTTAGGATATTCTGACACATAGGAAATAATTAAGTATAACTTGGTCTAGTGTAGAGTTAGTTAAAGTGTGTTTCTTTACTATGTACTTTTATAACTTACAACCCAATGATCACGATATGTAGTGATCCGACGATTCATTCTCTCCTCGGTATTACCGACACTTGATCTGTGGCTTAACACCCAATTGGTCCACGATCTCTATTTAAAGAGCATGGAGGGTCATTTGTAGGGTAACCATTCATGAGAGAAGCTTATGTAAAATTTCATTCTTTTAATAATAAATTGCCTGAATTGGCCGCGTTGGCTCAGGTCGTGCATTGTTTCCCTCTTTGAGGGTTTTAACCACGTCAATAATACTGGTGTATTGATCTGCGATCTGTTTGTGAGTGATGTCCTTTGGTGTTTTATTTGAAGAACTTACCCTGTAAATTCCTACATAGTATCAGAGCTATTTGAAGGCCGCATCTGTTGGTGATCCAAATCTGAATCTAGCAGAACTACATCCAACTGTCATTTCCTAGATCTATTATTTCTGACTACTTTTGGGCTGAGAGGACAACTCTATTGTGTTAGGAGCATCTATTCCAGTGAGAAACCCATTTTTTTTCACGCAAAAAGGTTTCTGGTAGCCCTATCTATGTCAGTTTTAAGATCTGGAGGTATACAATGTTCATTTGCAATTTTTAGTTATTTTTTCTCTGTTTATTTTGGTTTATTTAGCTCTCTTTTTTTAATTACCGGATCTATACCTTTCATTTGTGCGTATGCTCTTTGCCCCATGACTCTGTGTGATCTGGGAAAATCAGAAACATAAAGAAAGGATTTTTCTCATGTGTATGCTCTTTTCTACCGTGCCTTAGTGTGATCTCGAAAAATCAGAAACATTGAGGAAAATATTTAGTTTCCGGCTAAAGCTAACTTCAAGCCGTAAGGTTTGTTTTTTTTTGTACTTTCGTGTTGGGTGTTGTGGTTTTTGTTTTGTAGGCAAAAAGAGCTTTCTAAAGTAAGCACGCACCCCAAAGCTTCAGTGACTAAAAAAAAAGAAACCCTTCCTCTTTTCCAAAAAATTACTAACCTTTTAAACTAGCTCACTTGGTCCAAAGTTACTTTATGAGAATAGAGGTCTTGGGTTCAAATCTTTCTTTTTGTTGTGTTACTTTTTCAAAAAGCACATGTAGCTTATATTTTAAAGTTACTTTATGTAAAATTGTTCTCACCCATTATAAAAAGTGGTCACTTATTAATTCTAATTCTCTTATCTTTATTTAAGTTACAATTAGTGGTTAGCTCTAAAGTACCATTGTAAAAGTGACTTTCACTTATTTATAAAAGTGAGTCACAATTTTTTTTTTTAAGTGAGCTAATCCTATTTATGTTTGGAGGGGGGGGGGGGGGGGGGGAGATTTTTTTATTCATTTCCACACATTCATGCACTTCAAAGGCATCTTCAACAACTTTTCTTCGAAAAGCCATAACTTCTCCATCCAAAAGCTGTTTTTAGAGCCATTTTTTTTTAATCAGCCTAATTTTTCGATATCTTTCCATTGGAACACTTAGTTTCATCATATATAGCTTCAGTTTCTGTTAAAATGGAAATTCCATGCTAAGTTATTCTTGACAACACCAACTACTTCCAATGGTGGTCCTACATTATGGATTTACTTAGAAGTAAAGGTCTTTACAGAATAGCCTCGCACTAAGAAACCAAACCTCAAGATGAAGATAAGGCAGCCAAATGGGAAAATAGGCAAGATCAAGCACATGGGTTGATAGGGATGTCTGTTTCTCCAGACCTTAGATTCCATATTGCAGAACTTGATACTCCTAATGAAGCAATGAAACAACTCACTAAATTTTTTCGAATTAAAAATGAAATTAGAGCCCATTAACTCAAAAATGAGTTGCTTACATTGGACCCCAATAATTTTTCTTCCGTTGAAGATTTTTTCTCCAAGTTCAAGACCCTTAGACTTCTCTTGGAAGGTGTTAAGGTTAAGAATGAAGATGGTAGCCTTATCTATTCCATTCTTACTAATTTGGGACCAACCTACTCTGTGTTTGTTTCCACCTTCCATTCTACTAGAGAAGCCTTTATTTCTCAAGGACAAGACTACAAGTGCCCCTCTTTTGATGCCTTTTGTGATTCTTTAATAAGAGAACAAGAAAAGCTCTTATATCTTGGTCTTCTCAATCTTGGAAACTCTTCTAAGAAAGTCTTAGCCGCCCAACAACAACCAAATTCAAAGAATCCTAAGAAGTAGTATCCTAAAAAGAATGGTCCTAAACCAAACAAGGGTCCTAAGCAATTTTAGTCTCAAAATGAAAAATCATTTCAACAAAATGATAAGGCAAATAAAAACAAAGGGAAGATGATTGATGGACATTTCCACTTTTGTAATCGAGATGGCCACTTAGAATCCAAATGCTTTAAGAAGATGGAAGCCTTGGAAGTAGCAATGAAGAAGCATAACATCCATTTGGAGCACCCTTCAGCTTCAATTTCATCTTCAGGAATAGCACTTTCTGCATGTGGTTGTCAAACATCTCGGTTTGATTATGCACTAAATGTATCTTCTTCTTCTCATTCTCATGAGTGGCTCATTGGTTCTAGAGCTTCTTATGACATGGTCAAAAACAAAGCCATATTTTCTTCTTTAAATGATTGTAACACCAAAAATATATATTTTGGTGATGATAGATCTGTTAGTGTTGTAGGGACTGGAACTGTTCATCTAGACAATGGTCAATTTAATGATGTATTATGTGTTTGAACCTTATCCTGCAACCTTCTATTTGTATATCAGATAACTCATTCAGGTGAAGGTAAAGTTGTTGAATTTTCACCTCACAGTGTTGTAATTAAGGACCTAAGAGATCCTAGATAGATTTTAGCTACTAGAATTACTGATGATTCTACAAGGTTGTATAAGTTTAACAAATTTGGGTCATCAAATATTCCCTCGATATTTGTTGCTCATAATGATGAAGTGAGCAAACTTTTTCATGAGTGCTTTGGTCACTTAAACTATCGCTCCTTTTAGAATACATGCAAATAAAATATGGTGACAGGTCTTTCAATGGTATCTTGCAGAGATGGTGTTTGTTTCAGATGTGTACTCAGAAAAAATCATTGGTATAGTTTTGAAAAACGTGCCTCTTGGCACACCCCAGCTCCTTTATAGCTTGTGCATAGCGATTTATGTGGTCCACTTCTAGTTGTTTCATTCTCTGGCTACAAGTATTTCTTAAATTTCATTGATGATTTCTCCAGATGCACTTGGGTATACTTCTTAAAACTCAAGAGTGATGTATTTAACATATTCTTGGCCTTTAAGGCCTTTGTTGAAAAAAAAATCTAGACATCAAATTCTTAAGCTAAGATTTGATAATGGTAGAGAATATGTTAACAACAAATTCATCAACTTTTTCACTGAGAATGGAATTCAAATGCAACACACTATTCCATATACTCCACAACAAAATGGTGTATTTAAAAGGAAGAATCACACCTTAAAGGAAATGGCTAATTGTATGCTTCAATATAAAGGACTTAGTCTTAATTTTTGGGCAGAAGCAATTAACTGTGAAAATTACATAATATATCGCACTCCTAAGGTTTTAAAGAATATCACTCCAGAAGAAGCATGGAGCTCAATTAAACCAGATGTAAGTCACCTTCTTGTTTTTGGAAGTGAAGCATGGGCCCATATTCCAGATGAGAAACATAAAGCTTTAGAACCTAAGAGTGAAAAATGTATTTTTTTTGGATATTCTAAAGATGTCGAAGGATATAGACTTATTCCACTTAAGTCCAAAAATGTTATCATTAGAAGAGATGTAAAGTTTGTTGAAAATATATCTGCCTACGAGCCTAGTTCAACAGATGTGCCACCTCTCTCTATCCCTTCTACTTCTGACAATATTTCTTCTTCAGATGATGACAGTGAGGATGACAATCCTTACCCACCTTCTCATGATCCTCCTTCAACTCCTTAGCTTCCAAAATGGGTTTGTGCTACTCGGGATGCAGTAGGTGCTCTTGCCGGTGATCCTACAGATCAACGACGTACACGTTCTCAGTTCGATAGAGCCTCTTCTTTACTGACTCAAGCTTCAACGAATTATGATCCTGACACCTTTGCAGAAGCTTCAGGCCATCCAAATTGGGATGCAACTATGAATGAAGAATATCGTTCATTATTGGAAAATGATCCATGGGATATTGTTCCTCTTCCAAAGGGACAAAAACTTGTTAGATGCAAATGGGTTTACAAAACCAACTATGGACCAGATGGAAAATTTGATAAACATAAAGCTCGTCTTGTTGCTAAGGGTTTTTCACAAGTTGAAGGCATTTACTATACTGAAACATCTCCCCTATTGCCAAAATGAACTCTGTCCACCTTGTTCTTTCCCTTGGTGCCTCTTTCAAATGGGAAGTCCATCAGATGGATGTTAAGTCCGCCTTCTTGCATGGGGACTTACATGAAGAAATATATATTGAACAACCTACTGGATTTATACAAACAGACTCTAGCCTTGTATGTCGGCTTAATAAATCCTTTTATGGTCTCAAGCAAGCCCCTAAGGCTTGGTATGCCAAAATGGGTAACTTTCTTTTAGAAAATGGATTTTCTAGGTGTCATTCTGGCAATACTGTCTACACCAAGAAAGTGGGAAAGTCTCTTATCATTCTTGTTCTTTATGTTGATGATCTTATCCTTATTGGTAGTGATCCCAACCTTATAAACCATGTGAAGTCCAACCTTAAATAGAAGTTTGAAATGACAGACTTGGGACACTTGCATTATTTTCTTGGTCTTCAAGTCTTGCAATCCAAGGAAGGTATTTCCCTTTCCCAGTCCAAGTATGCCTGTGATATTCTACACCATTTTCACATGGAAGACTGTAAGCCATCCCCTTCTCCCTTTCAGCCTAGAGCCAAACTTTTAGTCACTTGTACTTCCCCTGAAGTTGATGCTACCTTATACTGTCAACTTGTAGGAAAAACTTTGTATCTGACCCATACTTGTCTTGACCTTTCCTTTTTTGTTGGCCTTATTGCTCGGTTTATGCAAAACCCACATGAAAGTCATTGGAAAACAACTAAAAGAATACTTCGTTATGTTCAAGGTATAGTTTAGTTTGGGATTCATTACAGTGCAGAAGCGTCTCCTCTATTGGTTGGTTTCACTGATTCTGATTGGGTTGGTGACCCTGATGATCGGAAGTCTACTGTAGGTTATGTGTTCACTCTTTGTTGAGGACCTATTACATGGCCTTGCAAGAAACAAAGTGCCATTTCTCTTTCTTTAGCAGAAGCAGAGTATCGTGGTGTCATAGAAGCTAGTAAGGAAGCCCTGTGGCTTCGTCAGATCCTGTTAGAGTTTGGCTTTTAGCAGCAGCACCCGACTACACTTTGGCGTGGTAATCAAACTGCCATTCAACTATGCAAATATCTAGTCCAACATCAATGCAGGAAACACATTGAACTGCACATGCACTTCATCAGAAAGCTCATTCATGACCATGTTCTTGAAGTGAAATATTGTTCAATAGATGATCAAGTTGCAGACATCTTTACACAGGCTCTCACAGAGGCGAAGTTTACTAAACTTCGATTTATGGTTGGAGTTTAGGAAGTTATCACTAAGGGGGGATAGGCTCTAATGCCTTCTTCCTTCTCCTATTGTGTCATATTTGTACATCCTTCAATCCTATCCCAAGTTGGTCTTAAGGGGGAATGTTAGGTTATTCCGACACATAGGAAATAGTTAAGTATAACTTGGTCTAGTGTAGAGTTAAGTAAAGTGTGTTTCTTTACTATGTACTTTTGTAACTTACAATCCGATGGTCACGATATGTAGTGATCCGACAGTTCATTATCTCCTCAGTATTACCGACACTTGATCCATGGCTTAACACCCTATTGGTCCATGATCTCTATTTAAAGAGCATGGAGGGTCATTTGTAGGGTAATCGTTCATGAGAGAAGCTTATGCAAATTTTCATTCTCTTATCAATAAATTGTTTGAAGTGGCTATGTTGGCTCATGATGTGGACTGTTTCCCTCTTTGAGGGTTTTAACCATGTCAAGAATATTGGTGTATTGATCTATGATCTATTTGTGAGTGGTGTCCTTTGGTGTTCTATCTGAGGAACTTACCCTATAAATTCCTACGTGGAAATATATATTTAAAATGTCAAAAGATGCTAAATGCAACGCACTTATAAATTCCAGTCTAAATAAGTAATTTCTAAGATGTGTTTTAACTTATAAGACGAAACTAGAGTGCACAAAAGTCTATTACAAGAGATGGCCCAAAGGGGTAGGGTGTCGTTACCAATATATACAACAATGGGGTCAAGACCAAGACATATGCCACTTTTTACGTGTTTTGTGGAAGTTGTGGAAACGATCTTTCAAGGTAAAACTGTAAAGTCAAAGAAGTAGGCTAAAAATAATGCTACAATGATTGTCTAGGCATCCTTAAAGAAATGTATATTTATGCACATTGTGCATGTGATTTTCACTGCAAGGTATCAAATCCTTGGGTTGGTAATGTTATGTCCATTTTTGATTGTTTGTGTAGATACTAGATATTTATATCATTCCCACAATTGCAATGAATCTTAAGCAAACATTAATACCCCTAGCTTTCAACATGAAAGTGAGAACATATGTGAATACCCTAGCCCACTTACAGTTTCAGAAACATATCAGTGGGTGAGGTTACTCTAATTTGTGTGTCTAATGGCCTTAGGAAAATATGATGGGACCTCACTAATGGAGGTTGTTAATATTATTTTCCAGTGAGGTGAACATAAGTGTTGTCTAGAAAGGAAATTAAAAAGTGAGTGCTAATTTTTAAATTAACTTTTGTGACATGGCCTTTGTACTTGTCAATTAGGTTGGGGCAAGGGAGTTTGGGAGCTAAAAGTTCTTCAATGCTAAGGATTTTTGACGAAGAATTGTTATAAGATAGACTAGAAAGCATTCAAAAGTTATTTTATCAACTAAACCTTCTAGGTAATGTTTCTATAAGCATTAGAGTCTAGACATCATGGGACACGACATTGTGTGTAAGGCATAAATGTAAAGAACACGAAAGCTAGTTGTAGAAATGTTTGTGAAGGAGAAAGATTATCACATTAATAGAATCTAATTATCACTTTTTTAACAAAAATAATGTAGTGATCTAGGTAAGTTTTTTGTACCAGGGTTTATGGGGATTATGGTTCGAGTTTGAGATGTCCTTGTGTCAACTGAAAATTGAGTCAGATTCAAACAATATATATTTTGAGGAACAACTTAATAAGTACAACACAATATTGGATAGAATGAAATTCCCTGAATAAATTGCTTCATCCAATAGAATCAATGTGATTTCAATTAAATCATACCACAGGAGTTCATATATTTTTGCGTTCAGATAAAGAACCAAGTTCTACACATGAACGTTGCAAATCATAATCAACGTTCAAATAGAACCCTATGTATGGACTGATCTTAGCAAACTCAAAAAATAAATCCTTCCTTTGTTATAGATCTCACTAACTTTGGATCCACATCCTCGTTTTTCCTTCACTGTCTCTACTAACGCATGATATTGGTTTTGATTTAGCTCGGATTGGCTATATTTGTTTGATCTAGAATGCAAGGTACTGAGTTTCCTTTAGAATGTGATCTCTACGTGTGAAAAAATCTTGATGACCATCTGAACTTGTTTAGTGATCCCTTCTCCAAATTGGCCTCTAGAGGATTTTGTGCTCTGATAATTGGGCTATACTGCAAGAGGACACCAAGTGGTTTTCACATAAATTTGTCTCCTCTATAGAGAGGCATCCATCCTGGCCAAGAAGCTGATCTACGGTGTGTAGAGGGACCTCCTGGCCTTAGATTTTTGTTACAAGCCCTATTGAAACTTTGGTCCTCAAACTTCCACAATTATTGGTTTCTCAAAAGGTCTACAAGATTGCATAATACTCCTAGAATAAACCTCAATGCCTCAAGAGTCAACTCATATATACAGTTCAGATAGATGTTTTCCCTTGTGGTGTAGAGGCAACTTCAAAAGACCTTGTTTACTGAATGAGAGGGTTACTATAACCAAACAAAACAAACAATGAACTTTGTTTCCCTCCTATTATTCTTAGAGCCAAGAGCCAATGAAGAATTATTGCTTCCTTTAGAAATAATTTTCTTGTTCATCAACCAAGACCAATACCCCTAGAAAAGAAAAGGAATGTCAACTAGGGTGGAATATTTCACCATCAAAACTAACAAGAGAGAAGGGTCTTAAAATCCTTAGAGCATTCATCTTGAAAACAAAGAGATAAATTGATTTACAATGATGCTCCAAAATGAATTCATCCATCTCATATTTATAGATTTCCTAGAGGGGTCTCTTCTTCTAAAATGATTGAGTAAACTTTACTCCAAGCCCATATTTTGGGTTTCTTCACCCAGTTGCCCCAAAACTTGTCCAATAGTGGGAATTTTGGGAGGTTTCCACTTTAAGTAGGACTATAGGCTATCTCATCCTTTGGACAACTAATTTCTTTGGAACATTATAAATAAAATTCCTACAAGAGTACAAAATTCTACAATGGTGCCCCAACTATATCTATATGCATCAACTTGTTACCAAGAGACATACATTTGAGAAAATTTGTTATACTTCCTTAAAATTCCTACCTTTCCATTTGAAATTACCATTAACCACTGTTTTAATCTTTTCATTTATATAGATGAAATTCAGGAAAAAAAATTGGGAAACAAGGATAAAAAAAACATTCAACACTTATTATTGATAATCATTGATCTTGAGTAAGTGAACATAGGACTTTAGATTTACTCATACGTGAATTTGTGTTATATTATAGTTGTATTTTAACTGGGATTTTAGTAATGGTTGTCAAAATATTCACAACTCAGATGCTATCAAATGTCGAGATCTATTCCCCATCTTAGATGCACTCAATAGTTTCCCATAGTTTTGCTAGATATTTTTCTATGTTGCCTGTTGATTCTTTCATGAGGATTGGTTGTTTGTATATGGTCCATTGGTTTTTGCACCTTTTTAAGTTTCTTATTAATTTCCATGATTGTTATTTCGCTGTCATGTGTTTCCTATTTTGGGATGCTATCTGATTCTTCTTGTCACTAATCTTTTGCAAAGCCCTCATACTGGATCAAAATTCTTTATAAAAAATGAGAGTTGTGGAGACGAGGGAAGGAACATGGAAGACTATTGTGCTGCATTAATTAAAATAGACTATGTTTAGGGTGTTGTATTAGCGAGCCATTTTTAGAAGGTTGAAATTTGCATCTCTTTTAGTGATATAAGTATCATGATCTTTGGGGAAAAAGGATAAATTAATGCAATTGATGATGAATATGATATAGATTGCCATATATGTGAAGTGTGGAATCCCTTCTATAAGAGATGATTGAAGGATCAATATATAACTATAGTAATGTAAAATTTTTATGAATAATATGGCACTTATTCAACCGAGATTATCCCGATTATACACTAATTGTGGAATACATGCATAATACATGACCTCCTCTACGTTGATCATCAATTTAGCAGTATTAAGAAACATGCACATGCACATATTGAAGCATCAATCACACATATCAACACAGTATGTACCCGTGGAAAGCATAAAGCTGAAAACCCCCAACTATCTGTATATTATATTGATTGATAACATGTAAAAATACATAGTACAATACTCCTCGCAAGTACTCAGTACTATCTCCACCTGTTACACACAAACTAGCTTAGATCTGAATCAATCACTGGCTCAAATCTCCTCCGCTGCTTGCCTACCTCCACTGCGCAATCCTACATGAGAATACTACTAAATGGCTGAACTAAACTCGTATTTCCCTTGTGTAACACTATGAAATCCTCATTGGAAATCTCAATCCACTAATTGTGCAAATCACATGCACAACTATAGTCACAGCTGACAGTTGTCTTGCCCTTTCACTCACCTCTAACACTTGTCTCCACTGAACTGTCCATGCACTGAGTTAACTAATGTATTCTTCAGTTGATTTATGAGTTAATAATTAGTGAATTAATTAATAATAAATTCACACCACTCATCACTAATGTATTTGTTAGTTAGACTAAATACAACTAGTTCAACTAAGTCAAATTGAACACAACTCCATCAACTCCTCAATCAACTCCACCAAACTCAATCACTTGAGTTCTAACTGAAGTCCATCCATGCAATAGCTCAACTAACCCATTAGAAAAGCATATTTCCTTCTGGCAATTGCATGTGCCACATCTGTAGCTCGAACTAAAGTGTTCCAAGAGAATAAGATAATGTTTATAGTCCAAATATTATTAAGAGCTAATAATATTTGACTGTTCTATTTTTAGCCTGACAGTCTAAAAATAGACTCCGCCCATATGTCTAAAAATAGAGGTCCATCTATTTTTTCCAACTTGACCAATCATCCACAAAGAGCATCCTGCAACTCATAGACCATGATCCATATTTCTAAAAATAGACAGTCTAAAAATAGACTTTGCGCCAAAAATAGCCTACGGGACCACTTAGTGAAGTGGACTTCTTTTCACTAAGATCCATCATCTTGTTGCATTTTCAACAGGAAGAGAACAAGAATCAAAATAGGCAAACCTCAACCCTCCTCAAAAGTGCCAATTATCATTGAAGATTCACCCTCTGCCAAGGGGAAAGAACCTCCTTCCCAGACACCTATAACATATGAAAGGGGGACTCCTAGAGCTTCCACATGGAAGGAAAAGGCAGTACTACAGGACCCAAAAACAGTCCTACAGGAGGCTCAGACAATTCTACAAGAGACACTGTCAAAACTACAGGAGACCCAAAAGCTTGGGAAAAGGATGGAAGGATAGCCTCAGGTGAAGGAGGAAGCATAGAAGATACAAGAACCTGATCCCCGGCCTAGTCTTGCCTCCTATTACAGACTGCTTGAGGGAGGCAAGATTATTCCACAGACATTTGCAGTTCCACTATTATTTGAGTTAGAAAAAGAGAGAATAAGAACAGATAGGTGGATGCAAATAGCCAAATCCAAGGGAGTTGAGGATGTTGGCCATATGGAAAACAAAATCAGAGAAATGGGAAGAGAGTTGAGTGCTCTCAGAGATAGGGAAGCAATTACAAGAAGCCATCTTGAAACTGAAAATGAATTGTTAAGGAGGCAACTACAAGAGAAAGAGACTCAGCTGGCATGCATGGCTAGCTTATCCATGGAGGCATTGCAATGTAGAACACTAGCAAAATCCTATGGCCCATATCTCAAGGACCAATGGTTACAATTCCAGATAAAGACTCTAGCACAAAGAGGCAACATGCCTTTCCAAGATTACAGGCAGTTTATGGATCTGTGTGACCAAAGCACATCAAAGGATAATGCAAAGACGACAGAATTCTACCTACATAACATGGCCCTCATAGACATGAATGTATGGGACCCCAATGCCAGGCTGGGGGACCTGCAGCTAATGGCCATGGCCTCATGGATGAACCATGAAGAGTTGAGGGCAGTAGAAATAAAAATATTTATGATAAAAGAGCAGAATGAGCCATTAATGATAAGAGTTGAGCCATCAGATCCCATGGCACTCATCAGCACACACAACCTGCTTGAAAATAATCCTCAGTTTGTCCCTAGATATCTAAATGGTCAGGCAAAATCCATTGCACACTTTGAGGATATGCAAAGGCTACTTGGGGATGACTGTGTGCATGCATGCATGAGGAGATGGAACACCTTACCACACAGTCTGCAGATCAGGGAATATCATTCCCCCATGAGGCTGAAGGAGGCATTAAGAAGAGTGCCAATGTACAAGCACTCCATGCAGAGGCGGAAGGTCAATTAGATTGGTCTCAAACTTAGTCCCCCACTGCTGTTAGGCATGCTGGAAGGCAGAAGAGAAGAAGAAGAGGAGGAGTAGTGGGAAGAGATAGAAAGGAAGGCAGGATTCTATGACAAAGAAGAGTAGACCACATCAAAAGCTTGGGATGCTAGGGAGCCCACCAGGGCCATAAAAGATGAGGAGATTGACTAAGTTGCTCAGAGGATGAGTAACACCTTCAGTAGAGGGGTGATGATGAGCCTCATAAATGGGTAATTATATGGGCTCATTTTACCTCCTAACCTAGTCAAATCAACCATTCTCTTAGCTTATTGTATGATTTTCTGATTATATTCATGCTTATAGAGTGAGTTGAGTTAGTTATCATGCCATGTGGTCTAACATGTGTTTAATGTAGATTATTGATGAATTTCGAGGTCAAAGTCAAGGATCTTGTGGACAAATGGCAACAATAACTCGAAGCGGACAAAGGAGAGGACTTCTAGGAGGGAATTCCCCTCATTTATTACTCCTCACTTCGAATTCCCCTTCATTTATCTTGGAGTACAAGCAGCCGAACCATGCACTAGAAGGAAACCGACCAAGTGGAGGATGACTGATGATTATCTCGAATTTTGGGAGCCAAGCCTCCCTGATTTTAAGGAAGATGTTGGTAGCTTCATTTGTATAAGTAGGGATGTCTATGGCCTCACTAGGGTTGAATTTTTATTGTATTTTTGCTTATGTAAACTCTGCTCCAACTTCGAGCTTGTTATTTTGTGACAGTTTCATGCAATCTTGTTGTTGTTATGAAAATAAAGATGGAATCCTTTTTGAGCTAGGATTGAGTTACCTCAGAGGGATGAAGCTCTTGGATTAGGGCCCAATCCAAGCAGCCAATCTCCTCTTTACTTGTATTTGTATGGTTTGTTTTAGTTTGTAGATCAATTTGCTGTTAGATGTATTTGTTTCATAGTTAAGAATATGTTTCTCTTGGTGATTTAATAGTTTTCTTTCATTTGTGCTTTCTGTAGTAGGTTGAGCATTGATCAGAAAAGATTCAAAATTCTAGCAACAGTGCCTTGGCCTATCTTCCTCCCTCTGGGACCATGATTTGAGGCAAAGACCCTCTTGCTGCCCCAAAAACACAAATTTTCCTCATTCATAGGACTTCTAGTGTTTGCAGCTCTCTACTAGATTGATAGTCCAGTTTTTCTTTGCTCCAGATCTTCTTCATCATTTTCATTTCCTAATTTGCAATAGTCTTCTTTCATGCTTTCTTTTCCTACATTATTTCTCAGTATTTCCTTTCATAGATCATAGTTTAGACTCTTTTTATGCAAAACTTCGTTTTTTCCTAAATGCATTCATTTCACTTGTTGCTTGATTTCCTTGGTTGACTATCAGTTTTTATGCAATAGATCTCCTCCAACAATAGGCCAACTTATCAGCAATCACACCCTCCATCTGATCCATGCCTTATAGGTCTCCCAAATCTCACCTTAATTCTGCCTTAGTTTCCTGCATTTTTCCTAGAACTTCTTCCTCTCTCCTTGAGAAAATCTGATCATCTTTCTCTCTCCTGGTGGTTCATGGTAGACCATAGGCTCCCTAACACCTCATTCCAACCTTCATACACCTTTTTCACCCACCCTCACATCCTCAAACAGTGAAAACTTCTCTCGGCCTCCTCTTGTAGGCCTCTTGTAGTTTCCCTGTTTTCCTCCTGTAGATTTCCTTGGTCCTCTTGTAGGTTCTCCTGTAGGCTTTCTTTTGGAGGCTGAGCATGGGAAAAGCCTCCAAATGCCCACCTAAGACCTCCTAAGACCCATCCACACCACCCTACATCCTCTCAAGTCCCACAACCACCCTTCAATGCCACCTATTCGCTGCCACATTCACACACAATAAATTACATGCATGTCAAATTCAAATAAAAATAAATAAAAATCCAAAAATATGTTTTTTGCTTATTTACTTCCAGAAATAACATAGTTAGATGTTGTTTAATTCCTTGAGTAGGTAGTGGCATTCCTTTCATGGTTTTCATAGTGCTTTCTGTAAAAGTAGAATTAGTTGGTTAATTAGGGATTACTAGGTTTGCTTTACGTTTCAGTCTTCCTTTCTACAGTTAGATTAGCATCTGTAGAGTAGGCTTTCTCTCCTTTCATCACATTTAGAGCTTCTTCTGGAATCCATAGAAGTTGGCTTGAGCTCCTAGTGATCTTGCACCGACTGACCAAGTGACAACTTGCAGTAAGAACTAGTACTTGTGCATTCAACACTGATGCTTCCAAGTTTGTTACGAACTACTGGGTTGATAAGAGTAAAGTAGGCAGCCTAGGAGCTGAAGCATTATTGCTGCAATACTGGTGCTCACTAGTAGCAATATTGTGAAAATATAATTCTGACATGTATATAACAGATATATATTTGGGGAAGGTATTATATGGGGGAGGGGTTATATAAGGGGAGGTAGTATATGGGGGAGGCGTTAACGCGTGGGGTTATAACTATTGGGGTTAAGAATCGGGGGAGGTATTAAATGATGGAGGCTATTATATGATAGAGGAGGAGGTAAGTTGGGAGTATGGAGCTGTATTCGGGTCTGGTGGAGCGCTGTGATACCACACCATAATACTGCAACATGGGGACTGTCACGCTGGGAGGGTGATGCCACAATGGAGGTCAACCATGTTGCCGCTGTGAGGAAGCGGTGGTATGGGGAGGAAGCAGTATGGGTATAACAACCGATGGGGAGAGCATAGATAAAAACACTATATTAGCTAAGATTTTGTGTATGCTTGGACCATAAGATAAAGCATATTTCAAACCTACGAATGCTAGAGATGTTGTAGTGGTATGGAGTGGTATGTAATGCAAAGGTATGTATGGACTTTTAATGCAGTGGTATGTAAGAAACCACTAAAAATAAAAACGCATATATCATATAAATACCAAAAAATGCAACTATATAAACTGAGAGTTGGTAGAAATATTTAGTTCACCATACCAAAGGTATCATCGTGTTGCACCAAAGGTATGACCACTCGTCTTGTCTTTGTTCTACTCGACAATGTTATAGGACTCGAACCCAGGACCACCGAAGGGCCTACGAGAGTTGAAATGTTCGTAGGAAGAATGCACATGCCTCATCAGATTTAATATAGAGGAATGGAGGCCTAATGGAGGCTGAGCACTGTGCATGGATTTGGACGATGGAGAACACCCTCCAGGACTACTCCAACTGCAATAGAAAACACATCTAAGATTGGATACTTGGCACTCGACAGTGGAATACAAAACACATATGAGATTGTAGGTAAGATGGGTTCAATGTTCAGGGTATGGTAGAGGTGTCAATTTTGCAAAATAGGAAGAACATAGGCAAGAGGGAGTTACAAGGGCAGAAGGGGCCAAAAATGGATTTGGCTCTGATACCATGTCAGGTCAAGAGGTAACTCTTCAAATGATATTGTGTTTATTCATTTAGATTGTTCATAGTTATATACATGAGGGAGTGACTCTTGAGTTTCATCTCCCGATGACTCTTCCTTGTCCATTATTTATTATTTAAAATATTTACAATTGTTCACCCAATCCCCATGATTAGGTGTCAACAATGTTGATAATTTTTTGTAATAAAGAAGAAATATTTTTGGCTTGTATGAAAGCACAATTTTAAATTATTCTTAACTAAATGCATGCAATAATTCTGAAGGTAATTGCATATATGGAAAGAGTTAGCTATGTTGCTCGTACAAGGAGGAGTGACATGAGAGTGACCATGGGTGCCCAGCTATGATGCCCTTCATCAGATGAGGACATGACATGTGATGTGAATGACAAAAATGCTCCAAACAATGTTGTTGAGGATGACCATACGACTAAAGCTGATGTTGTCACACCATCACCCACAAAGTTGCCATCAACCATAGTCCAAGGGGCAAGTTCAACTAAAAATATCAATGCTATAAGAGGTTGGAAAAAATAAGAAATCAACACAAATTTTAATGGATATTTAGTTTGAGCATCTACAAAAAAAAAATGGTATTCCTCCCTCATCAATACATTATTGGATAAATGGGCTGACTCATACAGAACGTAGAGGGCCTCTTATAGTTATGACTGAAGAGGAGGAGGCAGAGGTGGTTGAGTGGTGTAAAGAGATGTCCCAACTGGGACATGGGCTAGAGTTGATACAACTAAAATATATAGTTGCTCAAATCTGTCAAGGGAGGCCAAACCCATTCAAAGATGGGTTTCCTAGTAAATCATGGTGGTTTGGGTTTGAAAAAGGCATCTAGACTTTGTATTGTATACAAATGAGGGCCTTGATAGAGACATAGCATTAAATTTACGCCCTGCAGTTGTATGTAAGTTCTATGACACTCTATCTAGTGCATGTGATAAACATTCTTATGGTGCAGACCATATATGGAATTGCGATGAAACAGGTTTACAGGCAGGAAGGAATTGTGGCATGTGGGTAATTGCCAAGATAGGGAGCCAAAACGTGCCAAAGATTTTGCCTAAGAGCAGGGAGCGGATAACTATTCTATGTTGTGTCCATGCAATTAGTGCTTCAATCCCAAGATTTTATCTATTTAAAAGCCAAAATCAACTGCAAAACTATATACAAAATTGTGAACCAGGTGCATGCATGGCTGCACATCCCCATGCTCACTTAGAGGAAAAAAAAACACATGTAAATCCAAAACATCACATCTGGGATTTGTACTTGCAAAAATATTTTTTTCTTATTGTAATTTACATTTGAAAATATAATATAGGCAATCAAGGCATCATATTGTTGAAGAAGATATCAATAGTTGACTTGGGCAATATTCTCATTGCTTCTAATGTCAAACTAAGGATGAAAACCAAAATAAATTTTACTAAACTGAGCCAAATAATGCATCAACAAGACAAGAGAATAACTAAATGAACATTTCCCATCCCAAATCAAGCCCAAGAAAGTGTTAGTCTTGACACATTCTAGACTGGAAAACCAATGCACAAATTAGCTTTGAATCAAACTGCAATAACCCCTTAAATCCCAAATCAAAACCCATTCAGAATGCATTTTCATCCACTCTGAGTGCCATCAAAACGAACCTTACTTCAAAGACAACAAACTATAACAACATAAATCCTACTCTAGACAAGAAGAAATGGTGGAATGCGTAAGCAAAGGAAGCACAAGAAGTTACAAGCATCCCCACAATATAAAAAATCTCGAAATGGTGGAATGCATAAAAAGTATTCTAACTAAGAGTAGAAGGTATAGAAATATATGTGGCCATTCACATGGGCCAACTTGAATCAGTGTTAAATATTCCAGACATTGCATTGAGAATTGGGGAGTTGAAGGAACAATTCAAGGGGAAGAAAATGTTGTTGGGTGTTGACGACATGGATATATTCAAGGGTATCAGTTTGAAGCTACTAGCATTGGAACAATTGCTTAAGCAACATCCTGAGTGGAGGGGAAAAGTGGTATTAGTGTAGATTGCAAATCTTGTAAGGGGAAAGGGAAAGGATGTTGATGAAATACATAATGATACATATCCAATTACCAAGAGAACCAATGAGACATTTGAGTGCCCTAGCTATGAACCTATCGTATTAGTAGACAAAGCAGTTCCATTATTTGAGAGATATACAACACCATGCATAAAAGCAAGAAGAAAACATTATAAACTTGAATTCTAACAATTTCTCTACAAAGACAAGCCCCAATTTCAATTCAACGATAGTAGAGGGCAAACTCATATATGAATTCACATCAAGACCCAAACCCAAACCCAAGTCACAATAACCACTGCAAAGCAAGACACAAAGAACACAAAGCAAAATTATTGGGTTGCCCAACCCTACCATAAACCCCGCATCAAAACCACAATAACCATTGTAGAGAAAGATAAACAACAAGCAATTAGTTCAAACAACAAATTCAAGTGTTGAAAAACACAAAACCGCAACCAGAGCTAAATTCCCAACAACAAATTCAATTGCTAAAAAACATAAAGTGGTTCATAGGATTTAGAATCTTACCGGAGAATCGCAGAAGCGAGCACCACGTCCAAATGTCACCCCAAACCTCACTAGACCTCTTCAACGTCAACCATACAAATTTCCAACAACAAAAATAGAGAAAAAATTGCATTTGTGATAAAATCCACAAAAATTACAGCTAAATTTGCAAAAAAACCCAAGAAATTTACTAGTCGACCACTGACCTACATATCGACCACCAAACTTGCTTGAATCTCCCATTATCTCTTTCGCAAACATGGACACGTGCCGAATGAACAACCACAGAGTCATTATTTAACCCCCCATGAAGTAGGAAGAACAAACACAAGGCCATTGTTTAACCTCCCACGAAGCAGATCGAACAAACATAGGGGCAACCATAAACCCAAAACCAACCTCTGCAAACAAGAATGTTAGATGAGCAGTGCTACAATGGTGGACTAGGTGAATGGGAAATGGAGCTGAACAGAGGCATCGTTAGCGTAGCGAAATGCCCACACACCGCACCCAGACAATATAACACAGTGTGGCAAAGACATCGTTCAAAATGGGTCGGAAGAAACGCTAAACCCTCGTTTAATGCAAAACTTTATAACTCCCACCAATTGCAACAAATAGCAGCGTACAAAAGACAAACATCGTACGGTTGAATATGTGGATTCCATGTCAATTACCAACATGGAAAGGAGGGCGAACAAGTAATGACATCCCTCCCCTAAGTGTTAAATAATAGGAGACATCAATTAAATAAATTAACCGAGGACAACCTTTTACATTTTGATTGCCACAGATGACTCTATATTAAACAAATAATTTATTAAAATTTCCTTCACTGCCCATTTTTCGGTCCCGCTATGAATTATTGCTCCACAAAGACCGCAACAAAGCAGGATTGAAGTCCATTTTTCAGTCCTGTTATGAATTATTGCTCCGCAAAGACCACAACAAAGCACAAGATTGAAGTCCACAAAGAGCGCAACAAAGCACAGGATTGAAGACCACAAATGGACTTGTCCTAGGCAGGGATGTAATTTGACGAGCAATTTACCCATCACGGGGTGATTTTCCTGTTAAATACAGCCAATAAAATTTCATAACCGTAAACATCTCTTGTTAAAATGATGAAAATGGGTATTACCGTAGACATTTTGATGGAAACGGGTATTAGAATTGCCTAAACCACTAAGTGATTCGGATTTCAAATTCCTACCCTAGTCCTAGGTCAATTTATTTAATGTAGTCTCCTATTATGCACTTAATTCAAACAACGATCATATTGACATTGAAACCATCGTTAAAGTGTGCAAGCCTATGGCATAACCAAGTGTTTTATTATTATTAAAATATAATACAAAGGTAACTCTTTTACTCATAATTATTATATGTTATTACCCCACCCACCCGTAAAATGACTTTATCTGAGCTCTAATGAATGATGATCAAAGTGCTCCTTGCAATTGAAGGGATTTCAATAAATAAATTTGTGGACATCAATGACATGCCCACTTGTCTTTCTTTTCCTCAATGAGTGCTTGATGAAAGCCAATGTGGTATGGTCGGCAATTTCAAGTCACTCAACACATCTTTACTGACTTCTTTATCCACAACGACGACCTGCCCATCAATACCTCTCACTCAATACGCAAATTTTTTCTCTCTTTGAATATGTTTTCCCTCTATATATATGTTTGTGTACAAAATCATAACTCATCAACTTTGAGGGACATTTGCATTTCAAATAGCTAGAAATGGATCATAAAATAGATGCTCCCATGGTGATGCTCCTATTTTTTATTTCCATGGCAGCCTCTCTTCTTGTTGCTACAACAAACATTAATGATTAAAGATGGAAACCAATGGAGGAGAGTTTATATGATGATCATCTCCATCTTGAATCTTAATTTCAAGATTCTGTTTGCAATGGACATAATGCGTTAAAGGAAGGTCACAATGGAAGGGACTTGGATGCTCTTCTATCATTTAAAAATCACATCGAAAGCGATCCAGCAGAAAAGTTGTGCAACTGGACAGTTCAGAATTCAAAGGAGGTATGCTCTTCATGGTATGTATTCACTGCACACAACACAATAGAGCAGTTATTGCCATAATACTTCATGTTCCCATATCCTATGATGGATTCGACTATTCAGCGGATCCTAGATTACAACTGGGAGGTACCCTCTCACCCTCTCTTGGCTACCTTTCTTCATTGCAGACGTTGAATATTTGTGGCAATATTTTTACAGGAGTGATTCCACCTAAACTAGGGTTGCTTCAAGCCCTGTGATTACTAACATGAGCTTTGATTATATGCTTGAAGGATCCATTTCGAAGTCATTGTCTAATTGCACAAGCCTTCAATTGATCGTCCTTTTGGTCAACTCTTTGAATGAGACGATGCCATCTGAGTTTGGTCATCTTGTCAATTTGGAACATCTCAACTTTCATCAAAATGAATTGAGCGGAAGTATAGGGTTTATCCTATCAATCCCTAGAGTTACATATTCCGAGGGTTCATGTTTATATTATATAATTTTAAATTAAATAAT
>APFE031715732.1:20049-31281 GCA_000404065.3 Pinus taeda | reverse complement strand
ACTACTACCAGACCAGACATTTCGTTTGCTGTTGGAATCCTCTCCAGGTTTATGCAAAAGCCTTGTGAGGGACATTGGTCTGCTGCGAAAAGAGTTCTAAGGTACTTGAAGGGAACTCAAGACCTTGGAATCAAGTATACACAGGTGGACGACTTCAGCTTGATTGGATACTCTGATTAAGACTTCGATGGAGACAAAGAAACTGGAGTATCTACTTCAGGATATGTTATGAGTCTTGGATCAGGAGTCGTCTCTTGGAGATCACACAAACAATCAGTTCCAACATATTCCACAACAGAAGCAGAATACGTGGCAGTGGTTGAAGCAATGAAAGAAATTATGTGGCTCAGGAAAATTCTTGAAGATTTGCAGGTAAAACAAGTACAATCAACTCCACTCATGATTGACAACACCTCTGCAATAAAGTTGGCCAAGAACCCAAAGCTCCATGATCGTACAAAGCACATCAATACTAAATATCATCTGATCCGACATCATGTTGAGGCCAAAACAACCCATCTCCGTCATTGTTCCACAAATGAGAAAATTGCAGACATCTTCACCAAAGCGCTTGGAAGAGAAAAGATTGAAAGATTCAGAACGATGCTTGGACTCACCAACATCCCTTCAGATTGAGGGGGGGAATGTTGACACCTAATCCTCTACGATTGGGTGAATTTGGAATGTGAACAGTCATCAAGAAGATGAACTGAGCAGTCACATTCTTTGTATATAACAATAGCTACCTAATGAAATAAATTGTATCAGTTTTCTGCCAAACTGGAGTTACTCCTGGCCTGACATAAAAGACAATAAAGTACATAATATTTGTAAAGTTTGCTACAATTTATGTGGTTATGCCTTAGTTTAAGTCATATAACATGTTAAATTAAACTACTATGTTGCAATGTTTTATACTCATTTCTAATTTTTTTCTTTTCTTTTCAAAAAGGAATGCAAGGGCCTTAATAGGTAGGTTAGGTACCAATATTACCTGTGTTTTTAGATTAAAGCATTGTCTTGCACTAAGAGTAATACAATTGAAGCTCTAATGAACTAAATGAAGAGTGGCCCAAAGATTCCCCCAACATAAATTTAAATTGCTTGCTTTCTTTGTAACAACTATTGCATGTGTCTTTTGGTGGCATTCAAATTCAAGGTTGTTCTGCTACTAAGCATATCCTTTTAGTGAACTCAATTTTTGCAAATTTGCAATTGCAAAGGTCGTTTGAGGGCATTGGTCGAATTTGGTTCTGAATTCTTGCACACATAAATACCCTTCACATTTTATTACTTTCTATGCCTTATTCCTTTTTGTTGTTGTACATGACAAAGAGTTTCCTTTTCTCATGAGAATAAATGTATCTTAAACTCCTTTACCTTTTTTTCCTAAGGTTGTTTTAGATCCTCTAATAATCTTCATGTTTGATGAACATAATCATGCCCAAAAGAAAGTGTTTTTCTATAGATATTATGCCTTCCATACGAATACTACTATTTTATGAGGTTGGATGCAAATTCATTTTTGTTGAATTTGCACTGGTACAACCTTCATCACTAACTATAACATTTACACTTGGTCATGAAAAAAATCCTAAAATTTATTTCATATGATTCTTTATTGAGGGATGGAAATATATGTAAAATCAGTAGAGCACTAGTCCTGTTTCCAGGGGGCATTCTCCTCTATTTGTATGTGTCTATTCAGGCAAGTTGTAGTCAGTAGAGAATGAATCTACATCTGTTTGTTTGTTTTCAAAATTAATGACAACTTTTGAGACAACGTTTTTGTCTTCCAAAAATTCACCATGTACCTCCATTTTAGAGCGTAGTAGTGGAAATATTGATGTATGGTACTTGTGAAGGAGGCCTTACGCAATATATTGTTATTCTTTTATAGAAATAATGTGTTTTTCGCCTCGACCTATCAAAGCAACAACTTTAAAAGATACTTTGAGTTCTGTCTCAAAGGATTTTGATGAAGTTGTTGGTGACTTGAAAGAGAAGGTATCAATGGTTTGGTTTCATATTAATCATTTTATTTTCATAGTTTGTGGAAAATGTCCTAATTGCAAGTCTTGGCATGTATTCTTTTAATGCCCCATAGCATAGCATTTTTTGTAAAAATGGGATTTTTATCCTTAATATATCAATATTATTACATATAAATGACAATTTTGTCAATTGGGTCCTCTTAAGTCTCTACCCAGGTTCTGTTCTTATAAGTGACATGATAGAACTTTTAGCTTCTACAAAATCCAGTTTATTTTGGGGACTATCCTTGAAATGAGGGGAAGTGCTTAGTGGGTTTCCTTGGGAAATGCATCACATGGAAAAAATAAAAACATATAAAGGCTAAACAAGGTGACAAGATGAAAATTATTTGTACTGAGCATTGCACTAACCCAATATATAATATGAATTGATTAAAACTTCACATGACTATTTCATTTCTCATCTTTCTATTTCACTTATTTAAAGAAAACTATATATTCAAATACAAAATCAACTCAAATCAAAATAAAATAGAGAAGCCTTATTATGAATATGTTTCTCTCTCCATTACCTTGCAATTTTATTTTTTTGAATATGTTTGAATTTCACTGATAATAACTTGGATTTATATATTTCTTCTAGAACCAAATTGACATCACCATCAACATATGAATATCCCATTAAGTATGACCTAAATATGATTCAAAGAATCTCACCTTTAGCTTAAGCACGTCACAAAGTCATTTCTGAGGTGTGAAGTTTTATGTGACTTTCAATTTATCATTTGTAGCATGTTGAGAAATGGGGAAGAATAATGTGTGATATTTATCTTGTAGAAATTGATGTTGAATGAAAGGATAGAGAGTTTAATCAATCTCTAGTCCTGTTTGGTAAAGGCAAAGGAACATCTTAAAAAGCTACCTAAGAATACACCATATACAGAGTTTAAATACACCATATACATATGGCTTTTTCTTTTGCAGATATGTTCTTTTTTCTACCCAAGATATCATAGTAAGAAAAATATTGATATTGTAGGAATTGTTTGAGGACCTCATTGAGGTCTATTTTTCTAATGTTTTACTTGATTGATACCTTTTCATGGAAAGAAGGCTTTAAGTATGAATTAATATGTTCCTGAAACAAATAAAATTCAAAGTTTGTAGATATAAAAGATAAAAACAAATGTCAATGCCTTCATTTGATTTTTACTTGATTCTAGTGTGGGCAGGTTACAGGAAATGGGATTGGAAAAATGATGGGGAAACAATGCAGAGAAGGTCTTGGATATGATTCATTTGTTGTTGGAGATCCTTCAAGCACTTGATCCATCGAATTTGGAGATGTTTTTAGTAGGGATTCCTATGGTTTTTAATGTTGTTCTTCTTTCACCTCATGGTTATTTTGGGAAAGCATTTTTTTTAAGAATGCCAAACAATGGTGGTCACTTAAACATATTTTTTTATAATTTCAATTTCCACTCCATGATATCCCCTCTTTATTGTTCAATTGTATTTTGAATGTTTCCTCTTATTTTGTTTTGTCTTTTAACTATAAAATTGAAAATAATTGGTATCATGTCCATTTAAACAACATCCAAAGCTTGAAGATGAATTAGTATTACAGGATATTGATTGAAATCCTTTTATCTATTTTGTGTTAAAATATTTTCATCATTGTTAGAAAAGTTTACTTTCATGTTGTTATTTGAGCACATGTTTCCTATATACTTGACCAAGTTCATGCGTTAGAGAATGAAATGTTGTTGAGAATAAAACGACAAGGATTAGACATCATACCTTAGATTATTTGTTTTCACAAGTTATTTACAGCCTAATTTTTTTATCATGTAACTTAGTTGGCTTGATTATGCTTAAGATTTCCTTGAAGGTTGAATACTAAGTTACTAAGGTGTTATTTTCTATGGTGACATTTTATTTTCTTTGTTTATACAAGTCATCTATCCACATAGTGGCCACTATCGCCCAACTACAGAAAACTTGTTCAAGTTTCTTGCTTTTATGGGGAAAAATGGCATTGAAATTGCTGATGTTGAGCTATATGTCATATAAATCCTTTATATTATACTTTAATTTATATTCCAGTGTTCATCATATTTAATGTCTTATACTATGCATTGTATCTTCTTTCATTTTCAGAAGAGGGACTCAATATGATGGTAAGAAGCAAAAGTTGAAGAAAGTGGAGAACAATAACACTGGAGCGACGACAAATGCAAAAAGAGAGAGAGAAGATAACTGGTCTAATGATACCCTTAAAGCTAATATCTCACATGAGACACACACATAGAGACTAATGATAAAGTCTTCAAAGATGGTGAATTCACCTGCAATGCTTTGGCAACACAATGATAATGTTTTGAAGCAATGAAACAATATTTCATGTGTAAATTGTTGTCCAACCAATATTAAGTTGGAAACTCATATTGTAGTACTTGACATTTCATATAATATAATTTATGTAGTTGAAATGATTTATAATTGTACTTGATATTATTGAGTATTGTAATTAACATATGTAACTTTTCATTTTCATATTAGATGAACATGCACAATGTATGTCATTTTTTTTAGTCGCAAAATCATACTAATTAATTTATGTTGATTAATAATAAACAAATAAAATCAATTTAAAACTACAAAATTAATAGTTTATATTGATTAATGATGAATACAAACAAAATGAATATATGAATAAATTAGCCGTTTATAATTATTATTAATGAAAGTGAATGAAATGATGAAATGAATATAAACTACTAAATTATGCGTTTATATAATGAATACAAAACTACCAAAAAAAAATTAACTAATGTAAATGATAAATTTGTGATTACAAATAATGACTAAATTTTGCATATATATGAGTATTAGTAGCTAATTTACAATATCTTATAATACTAATAAAATTTAGTCATATTTCTTTAGTCATTAATTGGTTTCAAACGATGACTAAAATTTGGATATATGTGACTATTAGTATCTAATTTACAATATCATATAATGTGACCAACATTTTGGTCATATTTCTTTGGTCAGTAATTGGTTTTCTTGGGTGATCATATAGTAGTATATTTGGTCGTTAGTAGTGACAATTAATGACTAAATTTATGACCAAATTTATGACTAAATATATTACTAGACGATAAGATTGAGACAACCAATTAATGACTTAGCTAAAATTGACTAAAATTTGCTCACATTAAAAGATACTATAAATTAGTTACTATTGGTCACCAACTGAAAAATGGTTGCTTATATGCAAATTTTACTCATTTTTTTATTAACTAATTAGCCATCTTGTACTAGTGTTTTTCTAGTTGATATCATGCATAACTTCTTTGTTGGATCTTACCTTAAGGATTGGATCGATGATTGTGTTCAGTGTCTCTGCATTCTAAAAATTATTTCATAGTAAACCCTTTTACAAAGACCTTTAGAAATATTGGAGGTCGTAGTGTTAGAGAGTGGGCATTCTTCTCTTTATTGGAGAAATTTAGTCCACAAAAATACTATTCAGTTATGCTGAAACATGTGTGCAAAAATATGGAATCACATTTTTTTTATCTACACCAATGTAGACATGGTTTGGAGAAGGACAAAATCTCCTTTCCATGGTGTAATGCCCCCTAAGGAAGCTATCTTTCATAAAGGAAATTTTTTCTAGCTTTATTTAGACAAATATTATGATGATTACCCTTCCTATGGTTACACTATCTATTAGTTGGATCTTATAAAAAACAAGTGGGGCTTTTTCATTGGTTCTTATCACTGACATACGATGTATGTCATTAGGATTATATGGGAACCACCTGCTTTGTTTTATAAACAATGGTTCTACTTTTGTTTTGTCACTTGAAGAGATAGACAATTTTGAATTGGCTAAGCTTCGAATGGGCATAGCTTAGAATATTTGGAAGATGACTAGGGGTTTAGTTGGAGATTGCTTGATACTATCTCAATCGATATAAATAGTAAATTTGTGTAGTTGAAGGGAAAGTGCCTATGGTGGGTTTCATGGAAGTCTAATTAAAGCTATATGATTTACATATTGGGTTATGCACAACAACAATTTCCGATAGTTTCTCCTTCTTAGAAAGATTTGGGTTACATTGCAATCGGTTGAAGGTTTCAATGATGTAATTCAAAATGGAAATGTTTTCTCACTTTTTTCCAAATACAGATTCCATTGTTGATATACCACTACTGCTTTTGTATATCATAATTTAGCATTTGAGGCTTCAAGATGTTTTTTTGCTAAACATTGTTGCAGTTCTCATGTTTAATTTGAATATTAGTTTGAACACTCTTTTGTTTAAGGAAGTCCTCACAAATATTTTCTCTAAACTCTTGCACTTTACTTCTATCCTCCCTACTCAACAAGCATCCTCTTTCACAAGCTTGTTGAAAATTATCAATAGAAATGAAAATCTCATCAAAAAGAGGCTTCTAGTGTGTGTAGGTATTGATGAAGTTGACAAACTTATAATGTTCATTAATTAATCCTCTAGGATCATAATCATAAAGGGGCAATGAATACAACCAAACATGTTGGAGTTTTTCAACCTCCTTAAATGCATGTCATTGATCCTTGAGGCAATTTTTTCCAAAGATGACTGGGAAGTTCAACCAAATTTTCTTCTAAAGTTTGCTCATTTTCTGAGCTTGATCATTCAGGGTAGTTTGATTGGCTACCTCTCTTAAATAATTCCTCCCTGGAATATAACTAGGAAGAAGATGTGGGTCAAATTCACTGCCATAAACTCTGACATATGCAAATAATTCTTCCACAAACCAATCTCCTATTTCTTCTAACGCCTCCTTAAGGGCTTGACTAACAATAGGAGGGTTTTTTTCCAAACATAATTTCATGGAAAGGCATCATCAAATAATTAAAAATGTCATAAAAATGGAATTTGAAGTTACTTTCCCACAAAATAGGGGCATAATTTTGAATAGTAGTTGCTAATTAAGTGGGTAATTTCCAATTCATCAAAGGAAACACAACATAAGCAATTATAATATCAATAATATAGGTTGACATGAAAAGCATATGTTCATATCTTGGAGGAGATAAAATGGATAAATTTAGGGCATCTGTTAAATTATGAGAAATAATATCATCCCAATTGAAACATTTATGAATCATTGAGTAGATTGTGTATTAAAGCCATCCATTACACCTTGCAATGCTCAAGGTCTTTCTTTCCATATAAGCAAGACAACCTTTTGATGAGGAACATAATGGGTCTTTTGAAAATGTCAAAAGGATATTATTTTGATGACTTAAGTTTGAACCCTTCTCTATCTTCTCATAACCGATTTTAACAACTTTATCATAATTCCTTTCACAACTCTTGGATAATGTGTTGTTGACATTATCAAGAAACTGAGCGGTCAAGAAAACTTTAGGAGGACTAAGCTTATAAATTGCCAAAATTATTTCCAGTTTCCAAGAGGTTATAATTTTTTTATTGTAGTCTATTATAGTGTGGGTAGATATATACACATGTCCCATAACCCATGCAATCATGTCATAGTAATGAAATTTTTTGGCTCTAACAGTGACTCTCTGTAGTTCCATACCTCTAATTTTTTCAAACTAAGTGTTTTTCTTCGTGGTTAAAGTTTCTAAATTTAATAAACTTCTATTCTTAAAGAAATTATAATTTTTTGTCCACTTCATCATACTTTTAATCTGAGTTTTGAAGGTGGCATTGGAAATTAGAGTTGTGTTGAGATTGTAATCTTCTAGTTCCAGATTTTCTACTCCCTTTAGTCGTTCCTTAATCTGTTGGATAACTTGCTTTGATGTGGTAGATTTACCTTTCTTACCCATCTTATGTCTTGAAAAACATTTAAAAACAATTAATCTTTCTATTAGGAATATCAAATTTACTAATAGAGTTCTTTGTCAAAGTGCATGTTTACTATAAATTAGAAGCCTTAGAATGAATTTGAACTTGTTTCTTTGTAATGACAGGTTTCAAACAAGCAGTGTAAGTAGGGTGTGAAGAACACATTATAAAATTGAAAGTTGAAAGGGGGGAACTTGCTAATATTTTTTTAAACCCTTGGCACGAGCAACAATAAATTCCCATGAAAGGTGTTAATTTTTCATTTAAGTGACAAGACATTTCAACTGATTTCATGAAAGAATCGAGCTAAGGTTGGATGTTTGGATGTTAGGGAAGGTTTTATTCAAACATATGTGATTGCAATTTGCGACTTGATTTAAAATATAACAAAACTAAAAGAAAATGATGGTTGGCATGCAAACCAATAAATAAAACATTTTATTCGTAGTTGTGGCGGAATCCAATTAGGTAGTCGGAAGTCAGCATGATATTACATATATCTATGTGGCTGGGGTGACCTCGACCTTGACATGCAACATAGTCGAGGTAAGACAAACATTGAGAGTCAAGAGTTGGGGGTTGGGGTAAGATGGATGTCAGGAGTTGGGGTTCGAGGGTCAGGAGTCTGGTGTCAGGTGCCAAGAAAGTTGTTTTAATATGTTAGAATTATATGAATCTCAACCCCACTATAGTCAGAAGTCGGAAACTTTTTTTTCCCATCTTATGTCGTGAAAAAACTTTAAAACAAAAAAAAATTGTTAAACAAGAAAGGAATTCAGTAACCGAATTCTTTGGCAGATTGCATGTTTACCTTGTATTACAAGCATTAGAGTGAAATTAACGTTCTTTATTTTTAATCACAAAGATTTTTTTGAGAAGCAGTGTAAAGAGGGCACGAAGAAGACCCCGAGGACCAACAATAATATATATACATGAAACATACTAATTTTTCATAAAAGTGAGCAAACGTTTGAACTATTTTTGTTCAAAAATGGAGGTGAGGTTAAATGATTAGAGGCTAGGGTATGTTTAATTCAAATATAAGCCATTTCAATTTGCGACTTATTTAAAAAAAATAAAAGAGTAAAAGAAAATGATTCTTGGCACATAAATTAATAGAAATAATATTTTATTCGTAGTCGAAGTTGAAGACAATATAATATTCTGAATTCAGGATCATATTACCTGAATCTAACCTACAACGTAGTTGGGGTAAGACAGTTGTCAGGAGTCAAAAGGTTGGGTGTCAACAAAGTTGGGAGTCAGAAGGTCCGGTGTAAAAAAATGTTTTTTTCTAGAGGATAGGGCAAGAATGAAATGGTTGTGAAGGTTGGGAAGGGAGCTCTCTTGAGAGCCTGTAACCCTACTAAATGTGTAAAAGAAAAAAGAAATAGGATCGTCGCATAATGAAAACCTTTTCAAACAATGTAAATACATTTTAACCTTTCAATGCAATGGGAACACCAAGAAATCAACAAAAAAGATTTATGATTGAAGAAACGTCTAGAGTTTTTACCTGTAACATTTCCAGAAGACATTACTGGGGCCTTGAGGTCAAGAATGGAGCTATAGTGAAACCATAACAACTCTAACAAATGCGTAAAATAAAATCAATGGAAACCTCATAGCATAATGCAAACCCATTTTAATGAACAATGATGCAAATATTTCGATGGACTTTAGGCATTATACTTCATGTGGTGGAGTATTTCCCTGAAAAACGGTCATGGTGGCGGAAATAGTGCTACAAGACAACCATAATTTAGTGTAAATCACAGTGAATATGAAATAAATGTAATACGAGAATGAAAATTAGAGTTGGGCATAGGGTTTCCTTGCCTTAGCTATTATCAGATAGAGACCATAGCCATGAAAAAGATTCTAGGAGTGTCATTGTTAATCTGGTTGTGGAGCAGAGGGGAAGAATGAAACCCTGCGGCAAGTCGAAAACCTAGCTCGACTCCATGGGAAAAAGAGTTGACAATTAAAGAGTCAATAATCCTGCAGGATAACCATAATTTGGTGTCGAGCGTAGTGAATCTGAAAGAAATGTAAGACACGAATGAAAGTTAGAGTTATACAAAGGGCTTCCTTGCCTTTTCTATTCTTATACATAGACCAGAGATATGAACATGATTCTAGTGGCATTGTTGTTAATGTGGTTGTGGAGCAAAGGGGAATAATGAAACCCTTTCACAGGGCTCAAACCAAGCTTGACTCCAGGAGCAAAAGAGTTGACAATGAATTAGTCTGAGCCAGCTACCCTAGCAGTAAGAAGGTAAAAATCGAGGTGAGGATTTAGGAGATCACCAAATGTAAGGACACGATGAACTGAACTGAATAAAAAATTTACTTGTGAATTAGAGAATCGTGAGAAGTAAAAAAAAACATTATGCCAATTCAATTGAACTTGCAATTTAACATCTGACATTTGTCATTTAACATTTGACATTTATCATAATAATGTTATTTTTGAAAAAACATGTTTTTTCCCCAGTAATCTTATTTTACAAGCAATGTTAGTTGAAATATTTTTATTTATAAAAACATGCTTTTTTTCAACAATGCAATATTTTTTTAAATGATATTAGTTTTGCAATGTTAATTTTTTTAATAATGTTAATTTTTTTAAATAATGCTACTTTTTTTAATAATGTTAAGTGTTTATGAAGCATATTTTTAACATGTTTAATATCATAATTTTCATGTTTAATAAGATGAGTATTTTTAAAAATTTTATCCTTTGCAATGTAACATACAATATTTACTTTTCTTTATGGAAAGTTGTTGATTTTGTCATGGATCCAAGTGTTTGGAAGTTTCTTCCATTTGAGATTGTATAGCTTATATTTCGTTGACTTCCTTTATTGGTGTTGATAAAATTTTGGTTGGTTTGTAAAGAATGAAGTATTCCATAGGAAAACTTGATTTTCTTGTTTCTTGCAATCAATGTGCCAATAAAGAATTTTGATTTATTTCTTTTCTATTTGATTCAAAAATAACTTCTTTGTTGGATCTTACCTTAATCATAAAGGACACATATTTCCTTTGATTTTTCCTTTTCTTCATTCTGGATACAAATTTTGTAGAAAATATGTGATAGGTTAACTTGATAATGCAATATAAATCAAAGCAGAATACTATAACCTACTTCTACTATCAATTTACGGAAGCTTAAAGATCGAGTTGAACAATATAACCAGAAGAAGAAGAATCAATGGCACAATACAGATGAAAATACTTTGGGGAAAGTCTCAAATAAAAACCCCACACTATTGTATTATCATACATGGTGGAAATACATAGGAATTATACAAAGCCTTAGCTCTCACAGCTAGCCAGCTCTCAGTATAATCCTC